>PVIR01026688.1:0-23662 GCA_004026965.1 Petromus typicus | reverse complement strand
CTCAGGTGCTGCCACTGTGAACGAGTTGGGACATGGAAGCCTTAGACAGTGATTCAGCCATGAAGCTCCTGCCCACGGATGAGATCGAGGCCTGTAACCAGAGGCCTTATGCAGGGTTAGGTCAGCTCGCTCCTCTGGGTCCTGCCCCGCGCAGACCCGGCTCCTGCCTTCCAAGACATGCAGCAGCAGGGCGCTGTCAGCAAGCTGAGAGTGGTTCTCACCAAACTATTAAGCCTCTTTCACCTTGATCTTGCACTGCTCAACCCCAGAGGTGTGACAAAATAACAATAACTTCTATGTTTCATATATATAGTTATGATTTATCAACTTCAAATTAATTAAAATAAAACAGTAGCTCCCTGGCCATGGTACCAGTGGAGGAGCTGGATGGGAACTCGGGCTCCTGGTTTCCCTGGCTGTGCCCGTCCTGCTCAGACCCAGGAGGTGGCTACAGTTACCTTGGGACTGGAGGCCCGGGTCCCAGACGTTCTGTGTTGAACCTTTGCCACCGTGCTTCCAGACGACTGTGAACCACTGAGAGAGACCTGAGGTAGAGGCCTCAGGACAAGGCCAACCTGGAACACGCCCAGAGGCTCACGGCACCTGGGATGTGTTCGGGGCCACTAAAGCACAGCAGGTAATGACTCTCTCAGTCACCTCCAGAAGTTCACGACTTCTTGGAGCTGCCATTAAGGCCTCATCCTTACATGGACAACTTTAACCTGAGTGTCGGGGGCTCTGTGGCGTTGCCTGACTGACAGACGGGAGCTCCTGGCACCCGTGGCCACTCGTTCAGTTGTGAAGTTTCCAGGAAATACGCACGGAACTCCTTCTGCCCACGTGTCCAGAGCCGCTGTGTCCCACAGCACACGGCCCCTGAGTTCCAAGACAGCTGCTCCTGCCCCTGGATTCTGCAGCAGGGACTAAGACCCAGAGCTCATGGCAGATGCCATCATATCCCAAGTCTCAGGAGGGGAAACTGAGTCAGGGAACCCAGGCAGGGAAAACGTTACAACAACTTACACTCAGGGTAAGAGGTCTTTCCTGACACTGTGGGCCTGGATGACAACTTCTGAGTCCTGTCTCTCTCAGTCTCACTGCCACACGCCCAACTTGCTCACACTGCCCAGGACAGTCGGGTGGTAGAAACACTTTGGTCTGTTCCTTGGATACTGTTGAGCTAGAAAGTTTCTCTGCGTGGTCAGTTGATTTGTCATTTTTGTCCTGTGTCCCCTTGTACTCACTCCTCTCCATCTGAACATACTTGCATTGTGTCGCCCCACCGTGGGACTCCTGGGTGAGACACCCAGCGCTGACTTACTCCCAGGCCAGGGAGCAGCCGGAGTGCCCTGTTGGCATGGACTCCCTGCCCTTGCCCAAGTCCCTGGGTGGCCCTGGCGAAGAAAACAGGTGAATGCCACACACGCAGTGAGCTTCTTCACACCGAGGGACCCCAGGTGTGAGAAACCCTAACCTTTATAAATGGGCATAAGCCTGCATGATCTTGGCAAGGGGTCCTGGAAGGAGTCCTTATCTGTGCTGTAGCGCACGAGAGCGAGATCTGCTTACTCCAAGGCTGGGTGCCACGTAAATAACAGCAGTCTGGAATGAAGGCCACGAGTGTCTCTGCCTCCAAGCTGTGCCGCTGTGCAAGAAGCCCGTGAAGAATCATCTCATGACACCCACAAGCTACAGAGAAAGAGACGGAGAGCTACCCTCCTGTGACATCCGCCGCCTGGTCCCTGGGTAAGCCTAAGGATGGAGAAGGCAAGAGGGCTTTGGGACAGAGAATGTCCTTGGCCTGACCTTGATGAGAGCAAAACAGCTTCACTCCGGTGATGGCTTGCTCTTGGGACACATCCCCTGAGCACCTGCCCAGCAGCCGGAGCCGCTAGGTCACTCCTCTGACTTACAAGTTCCTAATCTAAGTCACAGCTGGTGCCAGCCTGTTCCGTGTCCTACGAGTCCTCACCCTGGCAGTTACCTCTCAGGACCTCGGCCAAGGTTTCCACGAGGCCCTAATCTTCTCTCCTCGCCCCATGATCTCTTAAATAAATGTTATGTGATCAGTTACAACACTGCCCTATTTAATTGATTTATATGCACTTTAGAAAGCTTTACACTGCATGGGAAACACATTTATCATAATGCTTGATTGAATTACAGAAAGGAGAAGGGAGAAAGGGAATTAAAATTTATTGAGCACTTATTATGTGCCGGGTCATGCACAGGCCCTTTACATGCACTGTGAACTTTAATCCGCACCCAGCCCCAAGAGGAGAGCATTTCTCCATGTTTAGCAAATAAGAGTGCTGAGGACACTCACAGCAAAGGACTTGGCCAGGATAGCAAAGCTGGAGGAAGCAAGATTTGCTTTCAGGACAATCTGACTCCAACTCAGTAAAAGCCTGAGTAGGGACTATGCCCTTGGTTGGGGCATCGTTTCATGGGGGAACAGAAGCGACCAGTCTTGCTCCTTCCACGGCATCTTTCTCTGGACCTAAAGTCCCCGGCTGTGCCCTGGACACAGAGGGCTTGGGCAGTATGGAAGGATGGTCACGCACAGCTCTGACAAAGCACCAGAATGTATCTAAAACGTTACCATCTTTAGAAAATTTTAGCTGTTTAAAAAAATTGCTACAGCAATTTCTGTTCAATACTGCTGTGACAGGTGGGCACAAGCTTCACGCACTCGAGCTGTCTGTGGGAGAGGATGCACTTCCAGAGGGCAGCAAGAGACAGCTGAGGACCAGTACTCCAGGTCCTCAGAGCTCCTACCCGCCAGGCCCCGGGAAGGCGCAGGCCGGGCTCGGGCAGGGCAGGGAGCACCTTCATCACCAGCTGGGTGCCCACGTAAAACGGCAACTGTGATAACAGGTAGCTAAATGGAACTGATTCCCTTACCCTTTCATTTATTTAAATTGTCCTAAAAAGAAATAAATGGTTCTAAAGCCTCCAGAGTGAAACTTCCCTGTGACTTCTCATGCAACAGGCTGGTCAGGTCTCACCAACAACTTGCCAAAAACAATGGGATTTTACTGTTTAAAATGATCAGGACATTCGGGACTTAAAAGAGCTGCAGCCACTTGCCTGGCACCATCTCATCAAGCACGAGTGTCAGATTCTTTACAGCTTCAAATTAACAACGAGGAACTGGGATTTTTGTGTTTGTTTGTTTAAAAGACCAGCAGAGATTTTTCTTTTTGCTTGTTTAAGCTTCATTTAATTTAAGCTCCAATCTGCCCCTCTTTGATTGCATTTCCAAATCCTAAATAAAAGTGATAACTCTTTCTGCCAATTGTAACAAACTGCTGGTGCCAGTTATTGCTTTCTGCAAAAAAAAAAGAAAGAAAGAAAAAAGAAAAAAATCTTTTAATACTTAGCTGACAGCTTTATCCAAAATCGGGGAGAAAACCCTGGCCTTTCAAAGCCGTCCGATATATTTGTAACAACCTCTTTACTGAGTTCATGTATCTTCTTTATTGTTCTTCATAAACAGGGTATTGGATCTCTCCAGCTTGCAGTGTGAAAAATGAAAGAACTTCCTCCCTCCATGCCTCTCTTCTCCCGTAATTGTTTTGTTCTGAGAGGAGGGGAGATCTGCAGAATCGTCTCCGCTATTTTATCTTGTCCTCTCCAAGCCCATTCATGTTTTTCTCCAGGGCTTTGGATGCCTTCTGTTCTGTTTCTGCCTGAACCTGAATCTGCTTTCTGTTCTCTGCAGCAAACCCCCCTCCACGGTTTAGACTTTATTTCAGAGGGTGAGGCAAGAAGACCGAATCAAAGTCATTCTCGGAACCACTTTCCCACCAGTCTGAGCGAGGAGGCCGGAAGTCGAGGTGCTTCAGTTGTGCTCACCTGACGTCCCAGGGTCACCTGGCCTGGCCTGCAGGAGCCCAGGTGTGTGAGCACTGGCTGCTCCCTCCGGCCCCTGCTGCAGCCTCCCAGGCCCCTCGTGTCTCGGCTCCATCCCCTCAACCCTGACGGTGGACCTGGGCGCTTCTCCACACACACATACACGGCCCGTGTCCGTGACAGACGAGACGGAGAGGGTGTCGGGTAAATGCGGCATATGGCACAGCAAAATAAAAAATGCACACTCCAGGATGGGGATGGGGAGGGGGGTCTGGAGGGAAGCAGAACTTTTTATTAAAGCCCCTCTCCTCGGGGGAGACCGGGAGCAGCCTCCGTGGCAAGACTACGCAGTAGAAGACACCACGAGCACTTGTCAGTCAGGTCTGGCGGTGACAGTGCTGTGTCCACGACCCCAGGTCTCAGAGGCTTACAACAGACATTCATTTCCTTTCGGCCGTTGGCCAGCAGGTGGGTCAGGATGGGCTTCAGTCCACGCCGGGGGTCTCTCAGAGCATTTGGGGCCCACCGTGTCCAAGGTGAAGCTATCATGGTGGAGGCTGCACACATGAGCACACCCAGCTGTGCCCGCGTTTCTCCTGTGTGCTGGTTATGAAGTCAAACCCAAAATAATGGGGCCAGTGAGGACCCGCCATTGCGAGAGGAAGGAAGTGAATGTTTCGAGAGCCGTCATCAGCTGTGCTGTGACTGACAGGGCAGAGCAGGAGCCGCCGGGCTCTCGAGGCGGGTCAGGGCAGAACATCACGCCGACTCTCAGCAAATAATATCCCCAGGGCGCCCCAGTGGTCCTCATGGAGAAAGGGCCCAGGTGAAGAATTTTACCTCACTCCCATCCAGTTTCTTTGTTAATGAGGGGCCATGATCAAGACCATCAGAAAATAAGCCGGCTTTCTTCCGGAGAAAACACAGGGGCTGGGGGGAGGTATGACCACAACAGGGCGAACACCAGCTTGGGAGATGGGCTCATCCAGCCCAGGGGACAAGGCCCGCGCCTGCTTCTGCCAGGCCTACACGGCACACAGTTCAGTATCACTGGCTCAGCAGGCTGGGTCTCACCAGGGTAGCACAGCTGGTATAGGCTTCTGCTTCTGCCACCCGCCCTGCAGCCTCAGCCTCAGCCACTGTGGGCCTGAGGACAAGGAGAGGATACGGATTCAATTTTCTTTCTTCATTGTCTCTTTTTCCTGTATATCTGTTTTCTAACTTTTGAAGTGAATACATAATGATAATGTATCAAAAAAAAAAAAAAAGAAGAAGACAAGCAGCCCCCAAGCCAGCTGTGTCGTCTCTGCACCCTCCTCCCGGCCTCGCTGGGTTCTCTCTCATTAGCGAGGCACACTGGTTATCTAACCCTCCTGTCCTGTAGCCTGTGGGCCCAGGTTCCTGCCTCGCCCCTCCCGCCCTGTTCCCAGCACGGCCCATCAGTAGTAACGGTTCTCAGCCACATGTCAGGTGGATATTAGACACAGGCTGGTCCTGTACCTGCTGATGACCGCCACTGTTCTCTGCTGAACATGTCAGGGGCCAATTATGGGACCCTGAAGCGTTACTGGACTGTCTGCGGCAGGCACAGTCTCCTCCTCAGTGTACAACCCAGGCTTGAGAAGAAAAACTAAAACAATTAAGAAAGACAGAAAGCAAGGCCCCCAAACGGCCAGTGCCCATGCAACTGACAAAGGTCCTGGCCGGTCCCAGCTGCTGATTTTCATAAGTAATCAACTGGGCGACAGGCGAGTTCCATGAAAGGTATGGCCACGCGAGAGGAAGTGCCGCTGTGTAGTTTCTATGGAAACCAATGTATGCAATCCTCTGTGGGAACGGAATTTGGCTGCAAGTTTCTCTGACCTCGGCACACAGGCTTCACTCAGACTCACTTCCATAAACAAGCCAGTTGGGGGTTAGTTCTTCACGGCCTGCCCTGCTCACAGCCTGCTGGGTATAATCAAGCCTGCAGCCTCCCAAACTCTGTCCTCTTTCTTTCAGGGACTTAGAAGGTGCTGGCTTCCAGACTATGACGGTCAGCTGGAGTTTCTTGGGAGTTCACACCAACTAAACAGGCTGGCAGTGTAGCTCTTCAGAGTTAACGCCCCAGAGAGCTGGGCGCCAGTGGCCATCAGGTCCTTGATGTCCACAGCTGCTCCGAGCAGGCTGCCACTGCCAGGCATCAGGAACTGTTCCAGTCACCAGGGAGGGCAGCCAGGCAGAGCAGAGCTCCTGGCAACCGTCCATCTCTCCTACTGGCCACCTTCAGGGTTACCAGTCCCAGCTCCTGGCCACTTCTGGCAGTGGTAATGCCAGTGTTATAACTCTTGGAGTTACTGGTTCAACATAACTACTTGAGATACGCCATCTGGAAGAGATCTGGTTAGTACTCACTGCGCAGCATGGAGGGAACTATGTGTGGACGAGAGCTTCTGAGGATGCTTACCAAGGAAAAGGTTCACCCGTGCACAGTGTCAAACTGTCTGTTCGGCCGTTGAAGGGGCTGCAGAGGGGGCACATCTTCTAGAAGGACTGCAGGCCCGGATTATCGGGACAGACCGAGAATGAGCAGGACCCCCAGGAGCAGCCACAGGGCACCCCATGCAGCAATCTAGCAAAGCCTCGTGCAGAGCTTTTGGGGCAGGTGAGGACAATCTGTTGGCTCATTTCAATCCTCAGAATTATTCATTTGAAAATCTTCCCTTCATACAGATGTAGGTGAGGGATTAGTCACCATCAACCCCATTTTACAGATGGGGAAGTTAGGATCCGGTGGGAGCCAGAACTCAAAGTCACTGGCAAACCAGGCAGCCTGCCTCCCTGGCCAGCACCCTGTGTGGAGAGTGGGGAGTCCCAGAACAAGCTGGTATGATGAACGCGGAACCTGAACGCAGATCCGAGCGTCCTAGGATGGAGAGAGACGGGCAGATCCTATGCTGAAAGCTCGCCCCATGCTCACCACTTCCCTTCTTCCACACTGAGCCCCCTGAGGGCCAGCCCAGCATCTCTTCTCCTTCTCTGTCCCCCAGCCAAGCCGATGGAGGGCAGCGTCCATGCCACTTCTGCCATCACACTGCCTGTGCACAAGACAGGGACCAAGGTCTGGGAACTCCGTCGCCAAACCCTGGCAGGACAATGGCTCGGGCTCAGGCTCTGGATCACTTGCGTGGGGGGAGCGCTCGCCTGCAGGGAGGCAGGAGGCCATCCTTCTCCGGCCCGGTCTCCCACTGTCCACGCTCCTGGGCTCCAGGTAACCATGGTAATCGCCACCGCAGTGACGGAAGCCTCAGCAGCCGGCCTGACCTGCCCCTGCTGCAGATGGACACTGCCTTTCTGCGCTTCTGCGGGCACCTCGGCCAGGCACACAGGCCGTAGCTGTGCCCAGCTCAATGCCGCCCACGCAGGGGCTGCAAATCAGGAAAGGGATTTGCCGTCTTGTCAAGTTCAGGCATGGAGGGAGGCCTGAGCCAGTCAAGGTCTGGGACGCAGCCCGTGACACCGGAGGTCATGTCAGCAAGGCTGAAGGCGGGGCTCACTCTGCACACTGCGTTTCCAGGCGTAGCCCCACCTCAGGAGCCGGGCGAGCCCTGCACAGAGACACTGGGCCGTGCACAGTCACTGTCTGCCCGTCACCTACCGGCTCGCCACGAAGCCACAGCACAGCCCCTCGACAAGACCTCAATGCAGGGCGCTGCGGGTCCCATGTTCAGGGCTGGGGCTGTCCTGCTGCCTGCGCTAGCGTCAACAGCACCTCCTGCAGGCCTGGCCTCACTTCTTTCCTCTGTCCTCGTCCCTCCTATTAAGCATTATGCGGCTTTTCCAAGGAACCGAGCGGCTGAGGCGTTGCCCGGAACCCGGCGCCCGGTCCTGCTCTGCAGCTGGGCGTCGGACCGCACTGCACACAGGCCGTGCCGCCCCGGCCTTCCCGGAACCTGTGCGCTTCGCCTAGCCAAGTTCCCTGCCCTCGAGGCCACCTAGAATAGCACAAGCCTGTGACTTCTTCCCAACTCCAGACCCACCAACAAATTCGACCAAAAAATGCTAAGGATGTTTGTGTCCAGCTTCTTCCGAGAAATCTCGAAATGGAAAGGGCAAACGCGAAGGGATGAGTTTCCCAGGAACCCCAAAGTCCTGGCTTTGGCCCAAGTGGCCTCGCAGGGGTGCTGGTGACGGAGACCGACGCGGCGCGCCCTCTAGCGGCGGACGGCTCCCGCGAGCCCGGCGCCCGGCCCAGCCCGGCTGCGAAGCCCCAGCCCGGGAGCCGCCGCCCGCCAGGACGCGCCCGCCCGCGAGCCCGCGGAGGCCAGGGCAGGGCGGGGCAGCTCCCGGCTCCTCCCGATTCCGGCTCCAGCACAGACTACCAGCACAGGCCTCTGAGCGGCTGGCCAGGCAGGGGCGTCTCGAGTGCTCAGCACCAGCTTCCTGAAAGCCTATTCCTACGTCCCCACTCACCTCCCGGGGTCCCTGTGAAGGGGCTCGCAGCACCCTAGGAAGTTAATTTTCCACTGAAGTCACGGAAGAATGAAAGCTAGTATTTGCAGTGACTATCAATATTTCACCACAAGGACTTTCTGGCGCGGGAGGCCCTGGGTCCCTCGGCCCCGCCGGAAGCCACACTGGGTCTCCGGTGCAGAAATCGCTGCCCCCACACCTGCCTACACCTGCTCCTGCGGGAAAAGGCCACCGTCTTTCACCTCTGGTTCAAGGTTCCCAAGAAGGCTGGGAAAGATGCAAGCGTGGGAGGGGGGAGGGGGGAAATGAGCGGGGAGGAGGACAGGTCTGCGGTCCAGGCCTAATCAAAGTCGGCACCCTCGACGCCCGTTCAGCCGTGCTATCATCAGAGGGCCCGAGTGCTCTGGATTTAATTTAATAATTTAATTAATTTAACAGCTCTATTGAAATATAATTCACTTACCATTAGAATTCACGCATTGGGTCCGGGGATTACGCTCAGTGGTTCCGGCGCCTGTCTTGCACGCACAAGGGCCCGGGTTCCATCCCCGGTAACCACATACAATACTGGGTGTGGAGACTCACCCCAGCAGCACCCAGTACCACATAGCACAGTGCCGGGCGTGGTGGCTCACGCCTGTCATCCCAGCACTCGGGAGGCAGAGGCAGGAGGACTGCTGTGATGTGAGTTGGAGGCTGAGCTCACGGCCAGCCTGAACTACAAGGCAAGACCCTGTCTCAAACAATAACAACAACAACAAAAAAGAATTCACCCACTGAAAAAATAATTCAATGGTTTTTACTATATTCGAAGAGTCCATCCATCACCACCATCATTTTAGAATGTTTTCATCATCCAAAGTAGAATCCTCACTTCCACTTCGCAGCTACTTTGCATCCCGTCAAACCCAGGGACCTGTGCAGCCCCGGATCTAACTTCCAGCCCTACGGGCTCGCTTATTCCCCAGAGCTCTGGAGCTAGGCCACGTGTGCTTTTACATGACTAATTTCTTTAATTTAGATAAGCTTTCAAGTCCTATCTGTGTTGTAGTATGTATTAATGCTTCATTTTTTGCCCAATAATATTCTATTGAGTGAATATTCATTGTTTATTCATCAGTGAGTATACAATTAGGTTTTTTCTCTTTGGGGATACTATGAACAATTTTATTTTTATGGTACTAAAAACCAAGTGATGCTTTCCCTACAAAGATCTACTAAAATCTAAGGCTATTCTTAGGAATTTCATACTGAATTTTGAGATTTCTGTATGTTAGGCATGGTGCTAGGTATTTTCACATAACATTATCTATTTATAACAGACAACTTTCATGACAATTGAGTCTCATGTTTACCTCCAGGCTTCTCAGTAGCCAAGACAAGAAGGAGGAGAGAAGGTGGAAAAAGTAAAGGACGAAGAGAAGAAGGGGAAAAAGAAGGAAGAGGAGGAGAAGGAGAGGAGGAGGTATAAGGAAATAGGTACAAGACATGATTGAAAACTAGAGTGAAAGTTCAAGGTTTTTTAAATTTTGAAGAAGAAACATTGACCCTGACTGATCTCAAAATACTCTCCCTTACTCTGAACACACATCCCATCATTCCTGTCACTTTCTGAAGCACTTCTGGAGTCCTCTTTCATGAGTGTCTCCAGCCGTGTTGTGGCTGCCTTGATTCCTCAACTGATTCAAACATTGCCTCGCATGATCACTTCGACTCAGAGAAGAGCCTGAGGTCGCGTGGTGTCAGGTCTGTGCACGGGGAGACCAGGAACACTGGCTTACGAGCTGCCTTTTCCCTGGGTGGCACCAGACAGCCCGTCACGCTTTCACCTTGTGCAAGAGGATCCTCCACGTGGTCAGAGGGAGGGTGGCACGAAGGCAGAGTGGTGTAAGCAAGAGCTGGTGCTCAGGAAGAGCTTGGCAAGGCCCAGGGACCGGGAAAGTCGCAGAGCTCCTCAGAAGCCTTGGGCATCATAGTGAGGAGTTCAGCTTTTAGTCCAAGAGCCATTGGCTCCATGACACATGTTGGCAAGGAGAGTGATAGGGCCCAGCCGCAGTGGTAAGAAGACTGCCACTGGACAGTGACTCAGAGGGTACATGAGGAGCCGAGAACCCGCCGGAGGCTCTCACGGCGGCCCCACAGGGTGCCCATCGGAGCCAAGGGCAAAAGAAAGCAAGACGGGGAGACGTGAGTGGAGGAATCACACATTCTACAAGTGAAATCAGCAGCACTGGTGGATGCACGGGCTGTGTGGCAAGAGAAATGAATCCAGGTAGCTCCTAGATTTGGGTTTGTGGGACCAGGTAAACAATAGTGCCATCTACCAAGGGAGAGAAGGGAAGGTATAGGAAAACATCTGGGCTCTTAGAGACATGTTTGGTGTAAGGAGCCTGTGCAGCCCTCGAGCGGAAGTGCCAACCGACCAGGCCACCGTGCACTGAGGCCCGTAGAGAGGTGGATTAAGGACTGTGGGAACAGACGTGGCGGTGCGAGTAGGCCCCGGCACAGATGAGACCCCAGAGAGAGACCTTTCACGTCTGTCCAGCATTTCTCTGAATTTGGTCCTCCGGGTACCAGAACGAGAGGCCAGTTCTGGGAGGGAGCAATTCACGGATAAATCGGGGGGATCGGTGCACGTAAGTTAGGGTTTGCCCGTCTCTTTCTCCATCCAGTCCTGGTTCTGTTCCAGTATGTGCCCTCCCTGACACCTGCAACAGTCATGTCTCCTGACCAGAGGTAGCAAAGGAGACCTGGGCAGCCAGCCTGACACCAGACAGCAAATGAGCCGGCTCCGTGTGGGAAGGTGTGCTCCTGTCAACAGTCGGCTTCCACGTCAGGCGGTTTCCACGGCAACATGGAAGTTGTTCCCACACAACCATTACCCACCAGCGACGCAGACCGGTGTGACGCTTCAGAGACTGTGACAGAACAAGAGCTGAAGTTCTGTGTGTCCAAGAAAGAAGTTCCACCGGCTTTCACCATCCTTACCCCCGCCGCTCACCACCACCACCATCGCCATCACCCCCACCGTCGTCATGGTCACCGTTCTGCTAAGAGGCGGGGCTTGTTTGTCCCCAAAACTCGACAGAAAAGAAGTGACTAAATTATATTTTTCTAAGAAATGATGATTAACTAGAGAATTTTCTCTCTGTCTATTGAGGGAAGATGATATATTGCTATTTTTCTGGAACAAGATCACATCTTTTCCCGAATGTACCACAAAACCCTGGTGGAAATAACTGACTTCTTGAGACTCTGTGACATCGGCAAAGACAACTGCGACCATCACCTCCTGTGAACAAGTGACTAGGCCACGGTAGGAGGAGTAGCGGGTAGGGCCGCGCTGGAGCCAGGAGTGGCTCCTGCTCAGCTCTGTCCAGTGATTTCTAAATGACAAGGGTGACTCAGATACGAATGGACCAGTGTAACTGGGCTTCAGTTTATGGACAGAAAGAAAGATGCCAGCGGCACCCAGCTGTCAGCCACGGACCATGCTGGGGGCCTAAGGCGAAGGACACAAGAGCGGGGTCGAGACTCCCCCAGGACTCATCTCGAGGAGCCAAAGAGCCACGGCCCTCAGGGAGGAGCAGCAAAGCCAGGGTGTGCTCACGGCACGCCCAGCCCTCCCACTTCCAGCCCAGCCAATCAGGAGCAGAGAAACAAGCCATTCGGTCATCAGGGCGGCTAGGTCCTGGATCTCAGCATCTCCCCATAGTCCAGACCCGCCCTGTCCTGACCCCACGGCCCCTCTCAAACACAGGAGCGTTTAAACTCCAGTGTCACCTGTCAGCACTTCTGTGCCCTCATTGCCAACATTTGTGCGCAGACCTTGGAGGTGGGGACAGCTTAACAAGTGTGTTCCTATCCCAAAATAAAATCCAGGCCTCCACCCATACCCGAACCTGGTCACCATGATGGCTGACTCTTGCAAAGCCAAGGCACTGACACCTTCCACTGTTCGTACCTGTCCTAAAGGATCACACAGAGTGCATGAGCTACAGGACTCAGAACACTTCTCAATCTATTTACTGAACATTTGGCCCCAAATTAACAAAAACTTCTTTTAAAACATGCTAATATATAGGATTAGGATTTCCTTTCTGCCTGCACGTGAAGAGACCCTTAGTAATTAAGACAGCAAATGTGAAAGCCAACCCACCAGCCACACTCTGTTTAGAGTGTCGAGCAGCCCTGCCTGGGCGAATGCTCCGTGTGTAGTGAGCAGGGCCGAAGGACGAAGCCCAGGTTGGGAGAGCTGTCTGAAGGCCGAGGCCGCTCTGACGGCTGCTGGGGGCTTGCCGGGGACACACGGGCAGAGGAGAAGCTCACGGAGGCAGGGCTGGGGCTACCAGGGCTCACTCAGGGAAGCGCCTGGATCCACACGCCCAGGGACTTGTCAACGCACATGCCCTGGCGTCTGGGAAATGACATGGAAATGTGCAATGGCATTTCAGAAATTTCATTTCATTAATCCAAGTATTTTCTTTGCTCTTTTCCCCACAACCCTTCTGCCTAGAGAGACTAAAGGGATAGTTGCCCATTGGAGGAGGAGGTACCCAAAGAGGTCACAGAGCACGGAAGCAAGATGTGACCTAAATAGGCTCACAGTTAACTGGAGAATGGAAGAAAACATCCTTCCGTTGCTAGTAGAGGAGAGAGAAATAAGGTAAAGAGGTCAGATGTGGATTTCTGGCTTCTCTAGCGGTTGCACTCTCTCGGGGCAAGAAAGAAATGGATGGGCTCAGCCACGCAGTCGGAAAGATCTCATTCAGTCCATACAGAGAATTCCCGGCTTCTAGGAACATCACGGGTCTCTCTGTGGAACAAAGCACCAGCATCATGTACAGATGAGTGAGAAATGGCGCAGGGCATTTTCTAGGCAGCCAAGACGCCACAGCCTCCTAACCTCCTGTCCTGAGTGTTAGATAGGAATTGAGGAGCTGCGAACCCCAAACCCTAGGATCACTGCCCGAGCGTGGCCCGGCCCAAGAAAACAAGCCACAGCGTTATCACTGGCAATTGAGTTCCCAAGGCCAGAGCTGCCCTGGGGACAAGGAGAGACAGACAGGGTCCAGAGCAGGTGAGCCCGTCAGGGTCCAGAGACGTAGAACATCTGGAGCCTTGTGTCCCAATCCTGCCAGGGGAGGGCACGGCGTGGCAGCGGGCAGGGCTTGCTCGAGGAGGGAGACACAGACCCGGGCAAGTGTGGGTTTTCACAGATTTATTATTTACTGGGGTGTGGAGAAAGGGGCCTCATTTAAGCTGGAAGAACTCAGGCTACCTTCCACTGTCAAAAACTGTTTTTTGTGGCAGGGGTGAACGTGGTATTTGTGTTTTTGTGGTCACTGCTATTTTTCCTACCATCACCAAAAGAGCAAGACCAAATCAGTTCCAGAAAAATTTTTAAACCTTATTTTCCTGTACATACTGTTCAGTGTCATTAGCCCCGCTGCCACCTGCAGCCATTTAGACCGATCCGCAGTGGGCACCCGCAGCAGCAGGCTGCCCACCATTGTGCCCTTCTCAAAGCACGTTCAACGGCAACAGCTACATTCCAGGGGTGTCCGGCTCTGTCCAAGGAAGAGTAGGGCAGCACCACGGGCGTGAGGACAGGGCCCGGCCCTCAGCGCAGGCTCTGGCATAGCCATGAATTCGACCCCAGGAGAAATGAAGTTTCAGGCAGGAAAATCAGGGCCAACTACCATCGCATGGCCCGGACGGATGAGCTAAGGGGAAGGAGGGTGAAGCGCTGCCCACCACTGGGCGCTCAGCACCTGCCCTCGGTGACTGTGCGCCCACTGTGCCAGGCCTGACTCCAGAGGAGCCAGGAGAGCTCCTTCCTCGGCGAGTCCAGCCCTCTGTGTCCTGCCCCGCATCCCTACAGCCCAAGACAGGAGACGTAATGGATTCAGAAGCACATAGTAAACGGCAAAGTGCTATGCAAACGCTGGCATAATTACTAATATTAGCAATGGTTTTTCTTTCCTGAGAGACAGAGAGATGCCAGCATGTGTGTTGATCAATCATAAAGAAAAGGCTTCCCGTCTGAACCTTCTCCTTCCTCGTTATGTTCCTTTGCCTGCGAACTTCTCCTTGGTGCCATATGAGGCCTGCTGATGGGGCTGTTGCTGCTCAGGGCAGACCAAGCATCCCCCACCCCGCACTGCAGGACAGGAGGCTTTTGCTCAGGACTTGCTGGTGGAACCAAAGGGAACTGCAACAGGTGCGGGGCACGGCTTCGGGAACGCCTGGGTGCTCGCTCAGAGCCACAGCTGGTACCTGAGGAAGGCGGACCCGTCATCGGTGGGTGGCCTTTACCCCTGGAGTTTTCTGGGGTGCAGCATGCGGTTTTTCTGCACCACACATGCATCTCTCTACCCATGGCGCCCTCCCGGGACCCCACACCGGTGAAGGGTGCTCAGACGGTCGCCTGAGTGCTGCCTAGGTTGTCGACGACACGCTACCCGAACCCACAGAGAGGCCCGGGCCAAGTGCCCTCAGGAGGAAGCAGGACTGAGCGGGGGCCACAGCTCTGGCCTCCACCACAGCTCAGGGAATGATTTTCAATATCTGCCTCCCTCTTCAAGCTTCAGTTCCTTCACTCGCAAATTTGGGAAACTAGATTCTTAAAATATCAAGTATGTGACTCCACTCCCTGGACCCCATCTATCCTTTTACTCTCCTGGGCAATACAAACACAACAAAAGCAGACAAAATAATCTGCAACAGTTTAGCAAAAAAGATCAGCTCTGTTCTTAATGAGATTCCAATGAGGTTAAGTCTGGCCTTTATTAGATTCTGCAATTGTTTAATGCTATTAGAATATTGTTTGTGGAATGATTAAAATTCTGAATAAAACGTAAATAAATGATTCATTTAAATCTGAATGCAAAGAGGTGAAACAGCTACCACAGGAATCCGAGTGTGGCTGGCGGGGGTAGGAGGGCGGCAGAGGCGGGCAGCGGAAGGTCCACAGGGCCAGGACTGCGCCAGGAGATGCACCACTTGCAGCTACAGGGATGGAGATAAGGGGCCGGAATGTGGCTCAGTGGAGCTGCACCTACTTGGCAAGTACAAAGTCATGAGTTTGATCCCCAGGATTGCAGAAAACAACAAACAAACAACAGTGAATGGAAGGCCAGGGATTTAGCTCACTGGCTCCACTGCCTGACTTGCAAATATAAAGTCCTGAGTTCAATCCTGGTAGTAGGGGGGAAAAGGAATGGAAATAAAGGACTACTGCTATCATAAAAGAATGGACAAAAATATACAATGAATGATTAAATTTTAAAATATTACAGTAAAAGATATCATAAAGATTGATGGGAGGTGTGTTCAGAGTAAAGAAAATATTCTCAGGACTTTGAAGGGAATTCATGGCAACATAACCGTTATTGTAATATTTTTTCTCATTTAAACATTAACTATATTTTTGTCACACCTCACTGATTAACCGTTTACAACAACGTCTGTCACATAAAGATTTTACACTGTGTCCTTACCCACTTACTGTAGGGCTTCGGGCTCTTCCTCAAAGCCAAAATGACCACGAAAGGTGAACACTTCGAATCAATTCGAGACATCAGGGCAGCCACCACGGTGCCGCTAAAGACAGTCACAAAGGGGGGCGAGCACAGCTACTGCAGGAAGCGGCAGGAGCGGTGGGGTACGAGCGTGGGAAGCGAGGGGGGCACTCGGAGGGGAACCGTGCCAATGGATATTTACTGTAATAAACATTTTCAATTGAAACATTCATAGTGTTGACTGATCATGCCATGAATTCATGTAGAATCCAATGTCTTAATTATCTTATTCTCCCCCTAACTAAACAGCTGAGGAAAATAACTGAAAAGGGTAGTGGTTTATTTGAGTCAGTTTCCAAAGTCTCAGTCCACAGTCCAATGTGGCCACCGCGTTAAGCCTGTGGCGACACAGAAGCATCAGGGTGGAAGGGCATCGTGAATGATGCTGCGCACTTCAGGGCAACCAGGAGGCAGAGAAGGGAAAGGACAAGATGAGGAGAAGACGAGGCCTGCCCTTCAGAGGCCTGCCCGCAGGACCAGCTTCCTCCGGGGAGGCTGCTCTTCCCATGGGCCCAATGAGCTCTGAGCCATCGAAGGGCTGATCCGCACAGGAGGGCAGAGCCCTCACGAACCAGTCACCTCTCCACACCCGTCTCTGAACATCACACTGGGGATCCGGCCTCAGTGCCTGTATCTTTGGGGGACACTTCGTATTTAAACCATAACGCTCCAAATATACATTTTACTACACTTTACAGGATTACAACACAGTTTACTATACTCCAAATAGCTGGATCGTTGATGATTTACAATCAACAAAACTTAAAATAGCATGGCACATCCAGGTTCTCTCACATACACAATTTCTCTACCTCTAGAAATCACTGAAAATTTTGGCCTTCATGATATAGAAAAGTTACATGATCCCTGGGGGTGAGCTATTCTCCAGACGTTGCCATAAGGAGTCAAAATCTGGAGTACAGTGGGTGCTGGACAAATGCTAGCTGTGGGGGATGGGGTGCCGCAATCCCAACAACAGGCAGAGTACAGAAGACCACGGCAGGAGGCTCTGTTGACCCTGACAGGCATTGCTGGAGGAAGGGACATTTTGGCCAAGCAGAGACGGGAGAAGGACCCCTACTTCGCTTGCCATGTGGGCACCCACTTCGCTTGTCACGTGGCCCCTCCTTCTGAAGTGACTGCAGCAGAACTTGCAAGTGGCAAGTGGGTGCTTTCACCCGCAAACACTCCTGTCCGGACTTCGGTCTTCAGCTCTTCTGATCCTCTTCCTGGCTTCCCTCCCCACCTGCTTTGCAGCAGCACCAAGGTTTGTTATCCTGGAAGCTGCTTTTAAAAATAAATCTTTGATGTGAGTTTCTTTCCTGGGCATCTGTCTTTTGATCTATTAGCAACTCATTTCATTCTACAAAGTCAGTAACTGGAGTCCCTTCACTGAACACATCAAATGGTCGGGGTGGCATGAACTGGATAACTGAGTACTTGGCTAAGGTATTGATCAGTGTCTCAGCAAATATTTGTTGAATGAAAGAATGATGCTGTCTACCTTGGGAAGTGATAAAAGAAACAAGGACAAATGGGTTTCCGTGGTGTTTAAATTATGTCTGTATGAAAATAACAGAGGAAAGGAAGGAAATGTGCTGGCTCCTCCTCCTCACCCTCTGTTTCCTTCTAGAGCTTTTCACTGGCTGGACCTATCCAGGAGCCAATGGAGAAAGGAGTCTGGAGCGCTTCCCTGGTCATGTCTGTGACACAGAGCTCACAGAAGGATGGATGGGGCAGGCCGGGGGGCGGCGCAGAGACTGATTCTGACGCAAGACTTGACTTTGAGCAAGGAAGTGTGCGTGATTTTCAGGTATTTCTTAAAAGACAGTGTATGCAGGAACGTCGGAAGGATGGTGTTCAGGCCTGTGTCTAGATGTCTCCCCCGAGCGCATGCATTCAGAAATGGGGCTTTCCAGAGGAGGCTGGATCTAGTTCTGTGGTGCTGAGATCAAGGGTGTGTGACTGCAAGCTCAGTCCACTGACTGGTTGGATACCACCCTACGTCTGATCGCCAAGATAGACTATTAAAGGGACAGAAAGAAACTGCTATTGTCACCAATAGTTTGCTACGCCGGCCATGGGTTGCTTCTCCCCTGCCATGCCACCCTGCCTTGGAGCCAGCCAATTACAGACTGAAACCTCTACAAACTGTGAGCCAAATAAAAGCCTTTTTTCCTTTAACTTTGGGTGTTGGGTATTTTTTCTCAGCAATGAGGAAAAGTAACTAAGACATGTGGTTGGAGAAGTAGCCACCACTAGATTTTAAATTCCTCCTGCAACTGGCTGGATGATGGTGGCAGTGTGGAAAGCTCGCAGGGGTGTAAAGGGCCCCAGCTGTGCTGGGACACTGCCTCCAGTGCTGTTAACACCCCGCTCCACTGAGGACCAACTGCACCAGCACACTGCTGGCTCACTCAGAAGAATGAATCCCTAGGTCCCAAGAAGGGACCCGCGCCAGCCCTGAAGAAAGAGACCACCCGGCTGCAGCACCTAGTGATCCACCTGAGTTAAAGAAGACAGCCTGGTGGTCAGCGGCAGGGCCCCGTGAGCTTTCCAAGTCACTCCTCCTCCCTCTCCTTCTCCTAGTGACAGGGAGGATGCTGAGGCTCAGGGCCTGGGAGATGCTGGACCAGCATCATAGTGCAGTGCAAAGTCACTCAGGTCAATGATCCCAGAAGAGCGAGAAGGCATGTTTGTGCCTGTGTATGCACCTGTGTGTGCATGTACCACAACAGAAAGGGAAAAAGAATGGGCTTCATTTCATAGTTTTATGTTGTGATGAGAGGTCCAAGCACCAGTGATACTTGCCATACCAGTCTCAATTTTAAAATACTTGTAGTTACAGCTTGCAAAGCATCTTCAGCAGAGCTCACTGAAGTGTTCTTGATGGTGCTGAAGACACTGAGGGGCCTTGCCAGGTACACACCCCACCCCCACAAGGATGCCTCGCAGACAGGCAGGAGAAACAGCAGAATGGGCAATGTCCTGAGGACATGTCCTGGAAACCACTTTTAAAAATAAATCTCCAGAGACTCTGCCTTCTGTCTGTGACAGAGTAGCTTGTGTCAGGTTAACTGTCCTGCAGAGAACAACTATAAAAGCTAAATATATTGCAGAAAACAGCTGTTAGGAGTCATCAGAGAGTCATGAAGGCCGCCAGGACATCGGGGGCCAAGATCCTGGAGAGAAGTGAAATGCAGTGAGTAAACCCATCATTTCCCTCACGGTTCCTCCTGGGGCAGCTGCCAGTTCCGGGGGAGTCACTGAGATGAGATGGCACAGAAACACGGGCCAGAGGCACAGCAGCCTCCTGGTCTGTGCAGAGCAAGACTAGTGTTCCGAACTACCCAGGCATCAGAACGGAGGGGGCGCTGACCCTGAAGAAAGAGACCACTCGAACAGAACCAGGCCTTCTGCATAGGCTTCTCCTTGGGGAATTTTCTATATCCTGAACACTGCCCGTGACGGGCAGGGGACAAAGGAACTAAGAAATGAGCAGCTTCCTCAAGGCTGGATGGCCAGAGTTGGGGCAGGTTCACCAAGCGGGAGAGACTTCGGTAAAGAATCTAGATTTGGGGTCAAGGATGTAGCTCAGTGGCACCACAAGCACAAGATCCTGAGTTTGATTCCAAGTACCCGGGGGGGGGGGGTTAATCTAGATTTTCAGTGGAGATATTGGAAAGATTGGGCACTAAGAAGAAGAACAGCAAACAAAACATACACCATCCCTGACAAAGCCTGAAATCCAGTCTCAAAATATCTCAATTTTTTATTACATCAAGACGATCTGCCCTCTTTTCACCTGCCCACTAAGAACATCAACCAAAAGAAGGTCTCTGTAAAGGTAGAAAATGTCATCCAGAGCCTCAAGGAGTTTTTGTTTACAATATCTCATGTTTAGGAAAACCACTGCCCAGCGTAGCAAGAGATATGAAAAGGAATCAAGTGGACGTGTTAAGATTAATAAATATTTTCTTTGAAAATATGAAGAATTGGAATCTAAAAAGAATTCTGGAGCTGAAAAAGACAGTAAATAAGATTAAGAATTCAATGAGGAAGTAGAGCGTTAGCCTAACATGCATAAGCCCTGAGGTTTGATCCTCAGCACAGAAAGAGAGAGAGAGGTTAAACTGAGAAGCAAGAATTAGTAAACTGAAAATTAGATCACTAGAAAGACAACCAGACAGAATCAGAGGAAAAATGATAAAGTCTACACACGGGAAAAGAAAGAGAGAAAGACCTACAAGGAGACAGACCACAGTGAAAGCACCCACCAGTGTGGGCTTCTCACCCGGCAGGACGGAGAGCAGAAATGCATGAAAGCAGCATCTGATGCATGAAAGAACAGGCATGACATCGATATGCAGGGCCCAAACAAACTCTAACACATAAAAACAAAGGAAACTATCTAAGGCACGGTACAGAAAAGCTCTGGAATACTAAAGACAAGAGAAAAAATGTTGAATAGCCAGAGGAGATAAAAAAGATATATTAAGAGCCAACAATAAGACCTACTCAGCACAAACAGTAGAAGCCTAAGTACAATAAAACGGTAAAGCTAAAATGTTGAAATAATATAACTACCAGTCCAGAAGTCTATATCCAGTGAAAATACCTTCAAAAGCAAATATTTCAAATAAATAAGAGACTAAGAAAATGTGCTGTCAACATATACACGCTAAAAGAAGTTATTCAGACAAAATAACCCCAGTTAAAAGAACAGAGAGGCAGAAAGCAATGGTGTCAAAAGTAGGAGACAAATAAATAAATCTAAATAACTGTAGACTATTTAAAGCAATACAAATAATGATGTGTTGTTCAGATATGTGGAGAAGCAAAGTACCTGACCAAAACAGAACAGCAGGTAGAGAAGAGCTGGGGAGATGGGATTAATATTTTGTAGGGTTGATGCATTGTCCGGGAGCTTAAATTATTAACTGAAAGATAGCTGAGTCAGGACATATGGCAAAGCTCTAGTAGAGGCTAACAAACCATTACCAGCCCCAAATCAGGTCCACAGTCTGTTTTGCACATCTTGGAAGCTAACAATGTTTGTGTGGATTTTTTTAACAGTGGGAAAGGAAACAAGGGGAAATGGGGGAAGGAGGAGAGAGGAAATTAAGGACCGTAGATGTTCCTGGAAGCCTAAAACATTGATGATTAAACTCTTCACAGAAAAAATTACCAATCCTGCTCTAGAGTAACATTAAACAAATCATAAAAGAATGTCTCACAAACTAATAGGAAAAGGAAGGAGATCGTGAAAAGTATTTTATTAAAAGAAAGCACCAAAAGAGAAATGAGGAGCAAAAACCAGACAGAGGAAATATAAAACAAGCAATAATACAACAGAATGAACACCCAAAATACCAAGCATGTATTCAGTGTAAGTGGATCAAAGTAAAAAGATTAGTCTGGAAAAACAAAACAACAAAATCCAGCCACACACTGGTTCAAACAGGAAAAAAGAAGAAAGTGAAAGAGTCTAAAACAATGCTCCATGAAAACACTGCCCCAGAGACAACCAGCTCAGCCCTGCACACACCAGACAGAGGACTGAGAGGCCGGAAGCGTTCCCTCCGATGAACAGCCGCCCTTCACAACCACAAAAGTCAGTTCTGCAGGAGGATTCGATAATCTGAAGCTTGCACGCACCCAAAAACACAACCTAAAATACACAAAGCAAACACGGACAAGACTAAAGGGAGAAGAAATCAATTATCATAGGTGAAGATTTCAAATGCATCTTTTAGCAACCGATACAATAAACCTTCCGACAATAAACCATTATAGACAAAAACTTGAACCACATGACAAACACACTCGACCTTAGTGACATACATAAAATGCCGAGCCCGACAAGAGCAGAATCACATTCTTTTCAAGTGCACTGGAAATCAATAGGCAACACTTTTTAAATCTTCAAATGTTTGAAAACTACAAAAGACTTTCAACCATCCTGTTTCAAAAACAAACCGAAAGTTAGAAAAATTTCAGTGGAAATTAGAAAATAGTCTGAGCTAAATGATAATGAACGAACATGTTTAAACTTATAGAACAAAGCTTAAACTATGCTTAAAAGAAAAATATATACCTTTAAATGCATTTCTGGAGGAAAAAATAAGATACAAAATCAGCCAATGAGCTAGGTAAGAATGTAAGGCAAATAAATGACAGGAAATAAGTCATAAAGCTATGTTTGAAATGAAATTAAAAAAATATATAACAGACCATATATCAACAAAGCTAAAAATTATCTTTGAAGTCTAAGACAACTTACAGATCTCTAAAAAGATTAATCAAGGAGGAAAAAGAAACAATTAATGATGGAAAATACGTCTATCATCAGACAGTCACACGGTCATCAGAGGTGACGGTGTCAGAAACAGCTTTGCGCCGGGGGGAGTACAATTCCCACTGCCCGGCGGCCCCTGCAACAGAAACGCTGTGTCATTCGCTGACTGTGCGTTATGCTCCTAACAGATGCACGTTCTCTCCACAGCTGAAAGGAGGCTCCACACTTGTGTACCACGGCAGTGTGTACGAAGGATCTTATACATCAAACTGCTGTTGTAGGCAATAACGTGAATGAGTTGTACGGACACTGTACTGAGTAAAAAAAAGACAAAAAGTGCGTAGCACGTGACTGTATTTATATGGCAAAATATCTGGATCAATTTTGCTACAAGACAGACCTTGGCGACCCTGTAGCGGTAATGCCTGCGAGAAACAGAAAGAAAGCCTGGGGATTTAAGACACTGTCCATATCTTGGTCTCAATTTGTTCACTTTGTAAAAATTTTTCAAGCACTACCTTTAAAATGGTGCACTTTTCTGATTATGACAACATGACCTTTTTCAACTAACCAATAAATATTACTCAAGTATGTATTGTGTCTGTCTTTCATTAACGTAGACGGCAAGAGGAAAGCTTCCTCCTCACACCCTTCCAAATAGGATGGGGGCATTTGAGAGCTTCCAACCGAGGATCACCCTTTTTCCTGTATCTTGACTGAGAGAATGATTCCACTTTTGCCTAGCTGTGAACAACTCTCATATTTGAGGGCCTAGGACCTAAGGGGAACAGAGGCAAGATAAGAGGGAAGCGCGTCGGTCCCTGCCCAGCAGGCCACAGTAGAGGGACTGGCCTTTTCCCCTTGGCATGCCCAACACAGAAGCCCGTGACAGAGGCTGAGCCCCTGACGCCCCGGTTTCCGAAATGGGCACGTGGCATAGAAAGCATCGGTGCAGCAAGCACTCGGAGTCCTGTACCACACAAGGGGCTGGGGATGCTGGTACCTTCCACACAGAGGGCAGGGGCACAACAGACCCTAGGGAGGCCTAGGATGGGGTGTTCTCGCCATCCTACAACAGTGAATTCTGCTGAGGGAAGAAAATCTCATTGGAAATAAATAAATTAAATTTAAAAAATAAAAAAGGTAAAACTGTTTTTGCCATGGTAACTAGGGTTTGCCCATACCTAGATTCTCTTGGTTGACTGAAGTGGTTTTGTGGGTGGAAGTGATTTTTTAAGAACAAATTAAAAAGATTTTTTATATGTCCCATTAGACAACACCATAGTATTAGCTAATGGCACTTGCCAGCTCTGCAATAATTACTTTTATAATCATCTGTTTATTAATGAAGTGATCTACCAGGTAAGGATCTCTCCACATTTCAGGCACAGGAATGCTTCCCTCTGCTTCATATTGCTTTTTTCCTTATTAAGAGGTACCGTGAAGTAGCTCAAAACTTGCTGGCAGATTTTAA
>PVIR01026687.1:0-23646 GCA_004026965.1 Petromus typicus | reverse complement strand
TGCTTGATACTCTGAACTGTATGTTGAAAATGAGGTAAGATGGTATGTTTTATCCTATGTGTATTTTACCATAGTAAAATAAATATTGGGAAAATAATTAATTCCCTGGGATTTAAGTTCTTCCATGAGTTGACCAGGGCAGTGTGGAGGAAAGAATTCAGGCTTTGGAAAGGGGGACACCTGGGCTCAGAATGCAGCGCTTGCCTGGAGCCACCCCAGTGGTCACCTCAGTGTTCTGCGCCTACCTTGCTCCTCTCCCAGCAATCTTGATGTAGCAAGATGAAATGAGGTGGGGCTGGTGCTCAGCAGGCCCTTCCCACAGAAGCCCTATAGCTTATCTTCTCTTTGTGATCTTCTCTGCCATCTGTCACCCCTGAGGAACTCTACTCTCCTCTTTAGATCCAAGCTATAGAATCTTCCATTTCCCTGTTCTCCCATGTAAATATCATTTTGATCAAGATATAGAAACTTGCTCTTTTTTGGATCCAGTGAACCCTATCACAGAAGAGTGGACATATCTACAGCCTGAGTATAGCACCTGGTCTCAATCCAGAGCCAGAGTCCCAGGAACAGGGGCAACGCCTGGGCTGAGGGTCCACATAACAGTATCTATATTATATGTCCCCCTCTGATCAAGCCCTCCCTGAACTGCCACTTCCTCCTCTTTACCTGTCATTGTACTTAACCAAAGAAACCTTTCCCCTCTCAACTTCCATCATATTCACCTTGTGCCTCCAAAATCTCCCTGGTCCTGCCTCGAGACTCAGATACCAGCATTTGGCACTCGGTACCCTTGGGCAAGCAATATGACCTCTGCCAGCTCACTTTCCATACCTCTGAAAAGAGAATAGTGGCAGTGCCAGTCTCAGAGGTGTGCTGTGACAATTGAATGCCATGTAAAAAGTACCTCAAGTAGTACTGCACACATAGGAAGTGCCGTATATGGTAAAGATGGATTCTTCTGCTCATGCCTGTGAGACAACAATCAGGGCTGCAGCTTTGATTTTGATGTCTCGTACTCACTTAAGCCATCAAGGCTTCTGGAAAGAAACCAGTCTGTAAGAAGCTAAAGGAAACTTGTTTTTATTGCTATGGGCTTTCCCCTTTGATGACTGCCCAGAGCGTGGGGCATTGCCCCTCAGACTGAAGCAGGCCCTCTCTGTACCCCACCACATTCTATGGGCAGCTATTTCCTCCTAATTATTTCATGAAATGTGTGGCCTGTGGCTTAGCTGTAAGAATGCTCCAGTAACGATTCTTTTTGGTGTTATTTCCATGCTGGTTTATGAGCCTATTTATGATTCAAAATTATTTAATAAGGATTCCAAACTACCAATTTTTCCATTTCAGTTGTCAGAAGGAACAGTCAACATATCCTGGGCAGTGAAGTCTTTAAAATGCAGCTGCCACTTCCTGCTTTGAATTGTGCAATGCACTAACTTATTCTGACTTGGGAAACTGGGAATGGGAATGCTATGCTCATTTCTACTGCTTCTTATACTCTAGGATGGGCCCAGCCAACAGGTTCGCTGAAAAGGGCTTCATAGGAGAGGTTTTGTTATCATTGGGGTTTTGACAACAGTGCAATGCCTCCTACTGGTGTGACTTACTCCTCTGCACTGGTGAACACTCAGTGCTCCCAAAGCAGAAAGGGCACTGCCTTCCAGCAGTGGCTGGAATCTCACACTGAAAGGCCAGCAGTCTTGGTGACTGCCACCAGCCCTCATTAACACCAGGCTCCCCTATGAAGCCAAGTCCCATGTGGTAGAGGTAAATCTTTTCTTTTCAAGAGAGACCATTGTTTGGGATAATTAGGATAATCTGGTCACCTCCTTCCAGGAGTACCTGAGCTTGTCCTCTTGGGATTGCAGGGAATCCACAGTAAACACCTGGCTTTCCCTCAGGAGCTTCCAGTGGAGTGAGGGTGTTGGCTTGTCCATTCATCCTGAGAGCTTTTCCTTTGGTCAGTGCCTGCAAGGAGGCACCAAGGCACCAGCCACACCAAACCTTCCTGACGGAAAACCTTCTCCTATAAAGTACTGCTTAAGTCAAGGTTTACTGAGGAAGGCAGCAATTTTCTATTCCTCAGAGCAAGTGCTGGGGGGAGGCATCATCGGCTCTTTAGCTGGCTCAGCGCTAAGTCGATAGGGAAGAAGGACTCTGATTGGGACACATAACCTTCACTCAGAGCAGAATGAACTTGAAACATATCAGAGGACTTTTAGGGGGTGCTTATAGAATAAAATCCCTACATCAGAATGCTCCTTATTATCTTCCCTCTTCAAATTCTGGTTATCTTCTTAATTTATAAAGATCGGTTATATTTAATTGGATTTTGCTTTTGTTTCTGTTTTTTGTTTTGGGTTGGTTTTTTTTAGAGCCAGTTGCCCCAGCCTATGCTATGAACACTGGAAAGGATATTTATCTGCTAAGTTAGGTTTAAATTTCAACCTTGGAACAAGAAAAATAGTACAACTGGGAGTGGGTTGTGGACATAAGTTGGGTTCAAAAGAGGTCAGTGAGATAGATTCAGATCCCACACCACTGTCAAAAGTCCCACACAGCATCTGCCCCACCCACTCCTTCCTTTCCTATTTCATCTTCGGAGGCTGACTGAGGTGATGTCCAAATCAAATAGGCTTGTTTTCCAAAACTTGCTCTGCTCTCTGCCTCCCCACCATCATCTCTCAATAACTGAGTGTCCTCTGCCGCTGCATCTCAGAAAAGAGATTGGAGGGAACTTAAGCCTCAGCTTTAGCTTCCTCACCCTGTGACCCACATGTTGGATTAACGAGGATATATGGCCTGATCCTGCTGATAAAGCCTTGAGGGTCAGCCTCGGAGGGCTCCCTGGCACCTCTCCCTGGTGGTCCCCATTGTCCCCTCTCCAAGGGATTAGCCAGCCCTGCCTCGCCGGCAATTGTGCTGCAGTCTGTGCATCTCAGTGGGCTCATAGGAGAGACGAGAGAAAGGCCTGCTGCTTCTGCAAGTCCCTGAGCTGTGGGGACCAGCGGCCCTGGGTATAGCAGTGTGAATCTCTGGGCTTCCTGCAGATCTCGGGGTGCCTGGTTACTTTGAGGTCAAAGCCACCAGAGATCCACACCCAAGAGAACAGATTCAATTTCTGGTAGCCTGAGGGATAAATGGCCCAGCCAGGCCTGAGTTCAACATTGAGAGACTGTCTTTTTACTCTTTCCAGTGGCGTCTGCTTTTAGCAGTCTGAGATTTCTCTAAAGGGGTACAAGGGCCCCCAAATCACATACAATGTCTGCCACCCAAATTCCTTGAGAAGAAATACTCCATGCTCCTGAGGCCTCATGGTCTAGCAGGCACATTCACATCCAGGAGCTCCTGTGTCTATTCTTCTACAGACGAGAAAGTGAAATTTCAGATGGTCCAAAGGGCTTGTGCAGTTCCTCAGTTTAGAAATGATGGAACTGGGTGTGATCCTCAGATCTTCTGGTCTCCTTGAGCTCTTTCCTACTCTTCTATTAAAGTAAAAGATGGCAAGGAAAGCAACCCTGAGCCAGGTGAAGGGACTGATTAAGGAAGCCTCCCAGCACCTCTGCCCTCTAGGGTTCTGGCCCACCCCCAGCCCACAGTCCCCACCAAACAGCCCTCCAGCTGGATTGCAATAAAGAATATTAAGTGAACATGAAGAGAGTGGAAGAGGCAACTGACTGACTCTCTGCAAATCCAAGAACTTCAGAACAGCGAGAAAAGAACACTTGCTTTCTACCTCATTGAAGAATCAAGGTGCACACTACCATGCTCCGTGCTACACTTCTCTTTTAAACTTAGGAGTGAGGCCCAGACTGCAACTCTGAGACAGGAGACACCAAAGATGTGACTCAGGGTCCCCCCTCCCCTGCACATACAGGCACTTTCTAGACCACAGTGTGGTGAGGTAGAAACCAAACACACCACAGTCTTGTGGAGTTAAGGAGTCCCAGATCAGAGTGGGTCTGCAGGGAAGGCTGGAGCAGGAGGATGGGATGCTGAAGAAGGCCCAGGTATAGAGAGTGAGAGTTCCACTCCTCATCAGCACAAAGGTCCTCTTAACTTTCTGGCTAAATACAAAGCTGCAACATGGAAAGCAAGAGTTCATGTAGTATGGGAAACAATGTAATTCTGAAATCTATCTCTCTTCTTTTCTTCCTCAGGTGTCTAAACTTGCAGTCTTGGAGAAGTTGATTTGTCGCTGTTACACCTCTGCCTTCCTCCTGGAAGTCTACTGAGACATTGCAATTCTGACAGCCAGGCAGCAAATGTCAGGCATGGCTTCAAGACCCAGCCGTACTGTGCATCTGAGCTATATCCTCAGGCCTAACACATACTTTTAAAATACTTCATATTAAAATACCTTCAAATGAGAAATTTTAATAAATAATGTTTTCCAGTGAATTTTGAACACAGTTAGAAACATTGCATCAAAAGAAGTTACAGATTGGGCCGGGGAGTTAGCTCAGTGGTTCCGGCGCCTGTCTTGCAAGTGCAAGGACCCGGGTTTGATCCCGGTAACCACATACTATACTGGGCTTGGAGACTCACGCCCAGCAGCAACCAGTACCACATACCACAATGTCGGGTGTGGTGGCTCATGCCTGTAATCCCAGCACTCGGGAGGCAGAGGCAGGAGGATTGCTGTGATGTGAGTTTGAGGCTGAGCTCAGGGCCAGCCTGAGCTACAAAGCAAGACCCTGTCTCAAAAAACCAAAAAAAAAAAAAAAAAAAAGAAAAAAAGAAGAAGTTACGGATTGGACAAGGAAGTTTATAAAGACTGTCAGATACAATTTCCTCCTTTGAAGGGAGAACAAGTGACTTGTTCACAATTTCACACCTGCAAATGCCGAACTCCAGAATGTGGATATTTTATACTTAGAAATATTTTGATACCAAATGCACTTCCTGATTGAGTTCTTTGCACTATATCTACCTTCTCACTGAGCCATAGAAATAGAGGTCAAGCTTCTAAATTATATATAGAAATTATGCCTCAGAAGCAAGATAGACAACAATACAAGTTGCAGTAATAGTTGGTATTTCCGAGGACTTAGAGCTCAGCTTTGCTCTTTGTAAAATAGTACCTCACTCAGTCCTTGCAGCAACTACAACATAGGAACTATTTTTGTTTCTACTCCTAGGCTGGGAGCTTGGGACTTCTGGGACTAAGTCACTTCCCCCAGGCTTATGCAGGGTTGGTGGTGGCATTGGAAGCCAGTACATTGAAATCTGGCTTCAGCCCGGACTCGGCACAAAGAAGATGCATCCAGGACCAGGCACATGGCAAACAGTGAGGATCAGGACTCTGTCCCATGTGGATCTTTGTTATTGTGAAGTCACTTAATAGTAGAATTCAGTGCCCTTCAGGTGGAACAAGGCTGCATTCTCCCCAAAATGGACTCCCAAACAAAAACGGGGGTGCACACAGATTACTTAAAAGAATGCTGGGGAAAAGAAATTAAACAGAGAGGAGAAGGAAGTGATGCAAAGGACTGATGAGTAGGTTACAGCAGTGGGGACCTGGGCCCCAGTCCCACTGGGGACACCTGTGTGGTCATGTAGAACTGACTCAGTGTTCTCCTACTGGCTCTTTTTTCCCTGGGATTGAGAATGCTCAGCACCACTCACTTCTGGGTACTGTGGGCCTTCCCTTTACCCCTCCTGACCCCCAGGTCTGTGTACAAAAGTGATGAAGTGAGGAGACACAGGTGGGAACTGGCAATGGATGCCTCCTAAGGGTGGTCTTGCCTTCAAGGTTGACAATCACTTCACAGAGAAGCCTGATGCTCAGAAAAATTTCTCTGTCTCTCTCTCTGTCTCGAGGACTAGATTCAGATCACTAAAAAGAGAATTTTTTTTTCCTAGCTTCGTCCGGGTATTCGCTGGTAAGAGGGGAAGAATCAGATTTCCCTCTGAATGGGACATTATTCAGTACCAAAGAGTCAACGTGTATCCTGGAGCCCCCCAGGTGCCGATCTCCGCTTGTTTCTACCATGCGTGATTTGACATTTGTGAGAGGCTCGGGAAAAGTGCCTTTAACTGCATGAAAGAAACTGGAGGTTATACTCTAGACAGGTAGGGGGACTATTAAATGTTTGTTTCCCTTGCTCTTAACAAAGTATGTGTTTAAAAGTTGGTAATAAATATTATGAGTAGCAAGGTCAAGGCCGTTTAAACCATGGAAATCTGGATGTGAGACATTGTGAATATTTTTCGCTACACTAATTTGATCTACTTTTTAGCACTTAAAAATAAGATGAGTTTATATATGTACTATATCTTTTCTAAGTGTGGTATGGAGGAGTGTGAGTGCAAGTGTGAGTGTGAGTGCATGCATAATTTAGAAAGACTCACATGTCTAAAGAAGAGAAAGAACCTAAATATCATAAATAGATCGAAAGTTTTATTGCTACCAAATACATTGCAAACCAAATTCATACTGGAACCACACTTGAACTTTTTCTGTTTTAACTAAAATAAAAATGTTTCAATAATGAAATATTTGGTAGAATCCTCTAGGCAGGCTATATAGACTTTGTAACAAGAAATATTTTTTACTTCCCATTTAGAATTCTAATTTGAGTGCTACATGACAAGGACACATCCCACAAGATATTCAAAAGGCATGTTGCTCAAGTATTTTGGGGAAAAGGTGATCCACCTTCCAAAGGTTTGGGATTTGTTATCCCTTTCGGAGCACTTTGTCTAGATAAGGTTGATTTCTGTCTTCTGTGACTATGACTTCAAATATGACTTTTCTGAACTTTGCAACCTTATTTTGAAGGAAAAGCTTTTAAGAGTAACGGATAAAATTCAATTAACTGAGATGACAGAAAATAATCTACTAAGCGAATATATCAGGCAATTGGAAGCTTTCATACCTTTCAAAAAGGAAATAACCTATTTCTTGCCTTGTTATCTGTTGACACAGGAGTTTATTTCTCTTGAAGCTGTTACAGATCTACCTAATGAGGCCTAAACACTGTTGCCAAGCAATTAGAGTTTTTATTGTGTCACTGATTTCCTTCATTTCCGGAGCTGCTGATAATCATTAGCTAACACTGTCTCGTCTTAGAAAATGAAGGCCTTTGAGCCAGGCAGCTGAGAAGTATGGCAAGGCTCCTGGCAGTTGGTGGACGCCCAGGACACCAGACCTGGACCTTTCTGAGTGTCTTATAGTCAAGATGTCACCAAGTGGACTCTGATTCCCTGCACTACCTTGGGATTCATTTTTAACCCATGGAGTCCTGGAGAAGTGACTTTCAAAGCAAAGTCACAGAGTATCATAGCAACCTCCATCTTGGGAGCTGCAACATCTGCTTATACAGACTTCCAGCTGCCATATTGGCAGTCCAGTGGCCTGGAGGCCACCAAGTTGTGAAGAAGCCCAAATCACCCTAGGCATAAGTAGAGAGAGAAGGACAGCCCTGGTCATCCTTAGCAATACCAGCCTCCTGTCTTTTGTGACAGCTCCAGCCTCCAGCTGACAGTGACCACATGGAGGAAACACTCAGCAGAGTTCTGAATTTCTGACCCACAGAAGCCACAAGTGGTGATGAATAGAGATTAGAGACTAAGCCTGTGACTCTAGGCAGAGTGTTGCATAGCAAAATGTAAACAGAACCCTGCAGCCAAAGAGCCTGAGCTCAATCAGGGTGTTCCCGTACCCACATCTGTTCCCTGATGGATGCAGCAAGCCTTGTGGGTGACCTGTTCATATCCGCTTAGCACTTATCACTCTCATAAATGATCACATTCCTACTGAAAGCCATGGTCACTCTCCTCCTGAGGGTTTTCCCAGCTCAGCCTGCAGACTAGAAGTACTAGGGAGACCCCTGATTAAGGGAAGGTTCTGGATCACTAGCCCATCTCTTAGCACTCAGATGGGAAAAGTCTGACGCACGTTCTCATGTCTCCAAAAGTTCTTGCTATCCACCAAGTGCTTACAGTGAGTGCTGATTTCATGACATCCTCTCCACAGGCTGCCTCCCCCTCCCGGCTGTCTTCACCTCCTTCCTGCTCCTGTACCCTGGCCTTGGCTTCCACGCACTTTCCCGCAAACTCCTGAGGGAACCAAACAGAGATAGTTGGGAATTGGGTTGAAGGACTGAGGATCCAGAGACTCCCCTGTTGTCCACTGATGGAAGTTCCCAGGGAAAGTCAGGACAGGTTGAACACAGAGCCTGAGCGCAGCCCACCTGTGACCAGAGCAGAGTGGACAGACACTGTCTCACTCATTCAGATGGATGAGCACATGGACTCCACACATGGACAAATTTGCCCGTGTCCTGAATGGGGAATGTCGCTACACCAGGCCTTCCCTATTACACAATTCAAATTGCAAATGATAGTTGTCAGTAAGTATGACTTAGGCACCAACTGCATGCCCAGGGCTCTGTTAGACAGAATGTTTGTAAGAAGAGGCGCATGTCAGCTGCCAGCACTCAGACAGTGGCCAAAGGAGCAGCTGTCCTCACAGTAAGAATCCAAAATCCGTGTACCATGACTCCAGTAGGAGGCTGGTGGAAGGGGTCCCCAAGCTGGTCACCAGTGTCAGGGTGGTGGTGTCCATAGTCTTTCTATTCCAGGAGGCTCCTATAGTTGGAGGCAGAAGATTTAGCCAACCACACTCATGGGGCCACTAGTGACAGAAAACTCACCTTTGTGGAAGCTGTCATTCATGGAGTATCCTCTCTGCACCTTCACGAGCTTTTTCTGTGGAAAGCAGTGGCATGCCATGCAGAGTGTACACTTCTAAGGGGGCTACACCTGTGAGCCTGAAGAATTCCACCTTCACTCAAGACAGCCCCTCCACAGAGCAATAGCATGAACCAGGATATAGTTACAGTTATTCATTTTTTTTCATAGAGGCTTGCAGTATTTCAAATGTGGGGCCAAAATATAAAATCTAATATAGTAAACTACATTAAATGTATTGATTCTGTATCATTTCTGACATTATTTCATCCTCATAATGAATAACTAATGTTCATTAACATTTATATTAAGAATAATATTATTATATGATAATTAGTAAAGAACTTGATGTTATCAATTCCTACCATATATGTGCTAAGCATTGAGACTCACTTAATCTACTGCAAAATAAATGTTTCTATTAGCCCATCTGACAGTTGTAGACAGTGGAGGCAGACAGAAAATAACCTGCCCTCATTATACATCTGGGAGATAGAGGGAATGTGGGAGTCTGTACCAGGCAGGCTACTTCAAGACTTGTCCATGCCCCTGCCACAGACCTCTCCTTCTCACTTAACCTTGTGCTAACCTGTGAGGAACACACAGCTTTCCACTATGTTGGAGAGATAACTGAGGCTCAAGTGGGCCAGCCAGGACTCTCACACGCAATGATACCGGAGTGGCCTTTGCATTCCGCCTGCTGTCTCCTCTGAAATAGGCTTTGCCTGGCATTCATCAGGCTGCCCTGGGCAAGTTAATTATGATAAATTTGACATAAATAAGAAGCAATGGTAAAGTCCATTTTCACCGTGAAATTTGGTGGGGGGCAGGAGGCAGAGTACCATGATTGGGTGACTGCACACATTTAGGAAATTCGCCCCCAAGCCAAGTACCTCCTGGGCATCTCTTTATGCCAGCTCCCTGAAGCCAGTGAGTCAGCCTTATTTTCTTCCAAAGGCAAAGACAGCAACACAAGGTGCACTGTGGTCTCTGCCCTCAGCCTGCAGCGCTGGCCATGGGCTGCTCTGATCAGTCCCAGCTCAAGCTCTCCCTCTGTGCAGACCAGCTCCAGGATGCCCAGAGGTGGAAAAACAGAACAAGACCTCCTTCACCAACCCCCAGAGGCCCCAGGGGCTCAGGGTGTGAGGGGAGAGATGCCCATGGGCTTCCTAGAGCATCCGTCAGGCTGCTGACTAGATGTCCACTAGGAAGCCCATCATGGGCAGCAGGATCAAGGCCCTGGGCAACACAAAGGCATAAAGTGAGGGTGGGATGGGGGTGCTTGCTGGTGGGGCAGCCTCAGGGCCTGGGAGGTGGGGCAGATTGCTTCGATGCTGGCAAACTAAGAGAGTCTTCAGGGCCCTAGTGGGACTTTGAGAACCCGTTTTATGTCTGTGGCTCATTAAGGACTATTAGTGACTATGGATGCTTAATACTGTATTACATCTTAAGTGCTGATTTTCCTATCATTTAATTGAAATGTATTCTAATAATCTTTGAGTATTTGAGAATGGGGCAGGCGAGGCAGCTCCACTGAGTACACAGCAAAGGCATGGGTCACAAACCAGTAATGCACATGCATTACAAGAGAAAGAGCTGGACCCTATAAGGCAAGGCTGCACGTGGGAGGTTGGTGCACACAGTCAGGGCCCCAGGCCCTGGTGAGGACCCATGTACCCTGCCCCACTGCCTCTTCCCTGGAGAGTTGACTCTGGTCAATAGGGAGGTGACAAGCCTATCCATGGGCAGCCAGGTCCAGTGATATGTCATAAGACTCACATATGCCTCATGGGACAATTGGGTGAGACTCACTCTGTAGGGCTCCTGGTAAGATAGGACTAAGCAGCCCCTGACTGCATAACATTGACTGGTGAGCTGGAAGTGACTAACCCAGCTGCCAGAGACTTGTGTCAAGGTCTTTGAGACCTCAGGCTGGTTTGCTGCTATCAGGGTATACTTTGGAGACTCATGTCATTTTCACTGTTGCTGATTTTCACTCAAGAAGAGAGTGCTGCATGTGACTATAAAAAGCTGGAAACCATACAGTGAATTAGGGAAAGCATGATTTATACACTAAGAAGGAATTATAAGATTGTACAAATCAGAAAATACATACATATATAGACAGTGCAAATGTAGGTTATAGAATCATCAGAATAGCATGGGTCCTTTGCTGTATATTGTGCATTTACTTATCAATTTACTTATTGACACTCAATGTCTTACAACATAGAGTCCCTCTCCCCATCCACCCAGATCAGCCAGAGATAAGAGCTAGGTGTACAGCTAATGCTAGAAAGAGCTCACAGAACAGAAAAGGTATCTGGGGAAGGAGGAGACCAGATGGAGGGAAAGCCAAGCTGAGACCAGTACTGAGCTAAGCACCACTGTAAACGTCTGGGCCCACCCTGCTTGGAATTGGATGGACACAGAAACAGATATATCTTGGTCCATTCCTGCTGCTAAAAAAATCCCCGAGACTGGATAACTTATAAAGAATAGGAACTACTGCTTTCAGTTCTGAAGGCCAGGAAGACCAAGTTAATGACAAAAAGAAACAAATCCTCTGTCTTTGAGGTGAAAGAGCAAGAGAACAAACTGTGTGCTGTTGAAGTCTAAGGGCTAAATCCACTCACTGGGGCTCCACCTTTGTGACCTAATCACCCCCCTAAAACCCCATCTGCCAATCCTCTCACAGGGACAATGAGGTCTCAGCAGATAGATCTGGGGAAGTTCAGATCATAGCAACGAGAAGGTGTTTTATCCACAAGGCCCAGACGCCAGGTCAGTGGTTGCCCAGGAACCATTTCCTGATTTCCAGCTCCAGTGCCACAGTAGCCACAGATGCTCCACCCTGCAGAAACAGAGAACAGGATAGGGACATGGGGAGGGGTCACAACTGCACAGCTGGAGCCCATGGCAACTGCTGGAGGAAACTGACGGTCTAAGAAGGTATGAGGCTGGCCCAGGAGGTGTGCAGCCCACACAGAGAAATATCAAGAAGGGTGTTTTCCAAACTACTGGTAGCAGTCACCCCAGGAAAACAAAATTTTTTATTCTCTTTCTTATATGTTCCTCTTCTTTTCTTCAGAACAATGCAAAATTGTTTGCAAAAAAACTATAAAGCTATATCAAAAGAAAAAATCATCTTCTTTCAATCTGTCAGTTTCCAGATGAACACACAGGGTTTGGTCCTGTGCTCAAGGACTCTGAGTTGCCTGCAGTCTGTGACCCACCAGCCCTGAGCTCATAAAGTATGTGACCTATAGGACTGTAGTCAGGGATGAACATCCTTGCAAGGGACCAAGAGCAAGGGGTCCAGATCTATGCAGTAACATGTCCTGCCCTGCCCCTGGCCCTGTTCTGGGCACCACTGCCCAAGGTAATGACTATTCTCAAAGCTATTCTTTTTGCAAAGTCTCAGACTTCATTGCAGGTCAGTTTCTCCAGCAGGCAGAGGCTGAGCTGGAGATATGAGTACAGGAGGGTTTGGGGGAGGTGCTTTTGGTGCAGACAGTTGTGAAGTACAAAGAAGCAGGGAGAAGCTGGATCAGGATGTGCTCACCAGGCCTGGGGACATTCCATAGGACACTGGGGCTGAGAGGCCCTGCAGCATGACCCCATACTGGAGCAAGGAGGCAGACTGTATACACCACACTGACTAGTTCTTGGGTATGACTGTTTCCAGGAATGTGCTGTGACCTGGACCAAGGTGTTTCTTTTCTGCCAAAGGGAGTGACAAGAAGGAGCACTCGGTCTAAACGGGCCACTTGGGTCCCTCCCTGGTTCTGGGGCAATGAAGGCATCAACCCTAAAGATGGGGAGAGGTCCCAGTATATCCTAGAGCCTCTATTGCATTCATAGGAAGGACTCCAACTCACATAGTATACATACTTGGGTATGGCTTCCTTCTCCCCCCCAGCAGAATGCCTAGGAGATGCTCATGTCATGGGTCATGACTATCATGCTTTCTTTCTCTTGGCTAAGATTTCATGGATCAATATGGTGCAACTGCTGATATGTGTTGCTGATGGGACCACTTGTTTATGATTTGTAGTTATTACAATTAAAGTTGCTATGCATATTCTCTTTTTTGACACTTGTATTGAAATTTATTTCACATGCTATACATTTCATCCATTTAAATGTACAAATTCAGTGATTTTTAACATATGCATAGATGTTACATACATCCATTGCCACAATCAATTTAAAAACTTTTCCATCACTTCCAAAAGCAATTGTGTACCCTTTAGACATCATATTGCTATTTCCACTCCCCAGCACTAAACAACAATAAATCCACTTTTAGGGCCCATGGATTTGTCTATTGGAGGCATATAAGTGGAATCATATTGTGATCTTCCTTACCTGGTTTCTTTTCCTCATCCTAATGTTTTCAAGGTTCAGCCATATTGTGGTATTTTATGGAAAGATAATATTCCACTGTGTGTAGATATCACATTTTCTTCAGCCATTCATCAGTTGATGCATATTTAGATCATTTCCATTTTTGGAACAATTTCCATTATGAACAATTTTGTGAACATGTATGTGCTGTACAGATTTGGGGGTGGACTTTGTTCTCACTTCTCTTGAGTATCTACTAGAAGTAGAATTGCTTGGTCAGGTGGTTATTCTGTGTTAACTTGTTCAGAAACTTCCTGAGCACGTTACAAAGTGAATACATCATTTTCAGTTTCTCCCAGATTTCTCCACATCATCATCAACACTTAGTATTTTTTTCCTAGTCATCCAAATGGATGTGGAATAGAACTTCACTATAGGCTTAATCTATATTTCCCAGGTAACTAATAATGTCAAGTTCTTATGCTTATTGGTCGTTCATATATCTTTTTCAGAAAAATTTCTATACAGATTATTTTCCATTTTTTAACTGGTTTATTTGTGTTTTTGTTATGGAGTTGTATGGTATCTTTGAATATGCTAGGTAAGGCTCTTTATTGTATGCATATGTTTATACATATTATTTATTTTTAAAACATGTGAATATGAATCTATACAAATCAATTTAATCAGAACAAGGATTTAGCTCAGTGGTACCATGCCTATCTTGCAAGCACAAAGGTCCAAATTCACTCGTTGGTACTGCCAAAAAAATTTAATTTAATCAAAACAATACTCTTGCTCTGAATTGGAACTGTTTTTATGTTGCAGAGGTGAGAAGTGCTTTACTCCCACCAAGTTTTCTTGGTCAAGTTCTTGAAAATGGCTGCTGTGGATTAGATATACTTTGTATCACCCATGATTTCCTGTGTTGAAATCTGGTCCCCATTTGAGGAACTAAAAAAATGGAAACTTAATCTAAGTGCTATGTTGAAAGGCAAGGCCACTAGGAAGAGATTAGGATTAGATGAAGTTATTAGGATGGAACCACATGACTGCGTCCTAAAAGGGAGAGAAATCAAGACACAAATATGCAGGCTCATAAGCCCTGTCTGCTGCCCTGTGAATGTGTTAGGTCACCTAGAGCTCCACCATCACCAGAGGAGCATGCACCTTCAGAACTGTGAGCTTTTCTTTATAAAGTACTGTGCTTCTGGTGTTTTATCATAATAACAGAAAATGGATAGAGAGAGTGATGATCTATAAAAGGCAGCATTCTCCAGGAAAAAGGCCTCAAATTGTCTTTGAGAAATTGTCCATGATAGCATTTAACACCTTTCTTGAGGAGGCAAAAGGACCCTGCAATTGGCAACCCAGTGGATGATTTTTCACTGGCCAGGTCTTCTAGACTTAGAAAATCTTCGAGATAATCAGAAAAGTCATCATTATGAGGTGATGACTATCAATGCTTCCTCTGGATAGACCAGCAAAACCAAAGGCTCCCCTTTGTCTACTGACCCACTTCTATGCCTTGGCTCACAGTCTGGTGGGCAGAGCCAGGCAGGACCAGACCTGGGATTCCATCGCTCTACCCAAGTAGGTACCTCTTATGCTGTCAGGCACCCTGCCAGAGACTGTCCTGCTAAGAATATGGCTATCAACCAGGGACAAAAACCAAGCTAAAATGAGCAGAAAAGTTATAGGCAGCCCCCAGCTGCAGAGTGGATAGTACAGAAGTGTGGCTTTCTGGCCCACCACCTCCCTAGCTGCTCTCGACAATGCTATAAGGTTAGTGTCCATTTGCCCCCACAGAGAGTCTGAGACAAGGATTGGAGCTTAAATGATTTGCTTGGGCCTGATCTTAGGAATTCTGCAAGTATTGAAAGTCAGGCAGGAGGGACTCTGTCTTAGTGAGCAGTAACTGTGGTGGACACCTGGAACCCAGTCCTCTAGGATACTCTGCAAGGCTACAGGGAAATGTCTTTCCAAAATACAAGTACCCTGGGATATTTTCTCACCAATTCCCACCCTTATGGATTGGGAGCCACTCCAGGGATGCTAACTTCAGAGCTGTCTGCTTTTCCACACAGATAAGCACAAGTAACTTCCTTGGACAGAGAAAAGCAGAAAGAATCTGGGTAGAGGGGCGGGTGAGCGTGGGCAGCATCCTAACAACATCTGCCACATTCCCTGAATTGGAACGAGGATTTTCCTGCTCAACCTGGATCCACTGATTAAACCATTCCGATTAAACAGAACAGCCAGTGGGATCCTGACCATAATGTATATTCCCTCCTCTGTCACTCCAGAGGAGTGGGGCAGGGGTGGAGAGAGTGGGAAAACACTGATACAAAAATTCAAAAGACTGCAGAATGATGCAGATAAACTTTGGCTGAATGAATTGCTTGTTCTCAAACAGAGGAGAGACTTTATTTGAACAGTTAATCCTCGCATGTTGCAATAGCCCCTAGATCACCCCAAGACGATTATTATTTGCTCCAAGTGTTGTAGGCTGAGGGAAATCTTCGTGTACCTCTTTCCTTTTAAATACCAGATCTAATGGCCAGGCCAAGATATTTGAAAACAAATTGTGAGCCCTGTCTGCCAGCTGGGGGCATGCTGGGACAAAGGAAGGAGTCGCAAGCAGCACTGAGGGCCTGAGACCACTAATCCAGCATGACACGTCAACACGTTCATTCCTAAATTCCTTGGAGTTCTTCATCCTCAGAGATACTACACCAGAAAGATCTGATCCCCTCCATATCAGTTTACCCACAGTTTGGGATTGTGTATTATATGTTTGTCCCTCAGTGTGTAAGTGATGAGTTTCAGGACACTCTTGGCTACCAAAGCCCACATATAAAGAATTCTTTATATAAAGAAGGATGTTTGCATATAACTTATACACTTCCCATATACTTTATCATCCCTAGACTGCTTGTAATACCCAATTGTCATGTAAATACCTATTATACTATATTATTTGGAAGATGATGACAAGAAAACGTCTGTCATCATTGTACATTGGCAGGTTGTTTCTAATTTTTACTTTATTTTACCTGCGGTTGGTGTATACAGATTGATGACTGTGTCAGCCTCAACCAACAGAGGGAAAATCTCCCCGGATCCATCAAAATTCTAAACAAATAGTTTCTGCAGCTGCAGAATTGTGAACAAGAGACCTCTGATTCTGCAGAGTGTTTTCACACAGAATCTCATCCAGAAAGCACAGAGAACTTAAGAAACAAGAGCACATGTGTTCTACAGAGTAATCTGGTGGTCTCTGCTCAGTGTGAAAGGAATTTTTTCAAAACTTTTATTGTCTTTAAAACTTCTGCAACTCGTAATCAGAGAAGCTAGCTCTGTGTGGGAGAAAATCCTGCAACACTGCTGGATTTCGCAGCCTCTTAGGAATAGGCAGAAACCTTCAGAAATGACACAATAATGCTGAGCTTGGTGAGAAAATGCTAGAGGTATATTTTGCAACTATATCTCATAAACACATTCAAAGTCCTTTGAAGTCAGGTATGATGGTGCACATATGTTATCCCAGCACTTGGGAGGTTGAGGCAGGAGAATTGCCATGAGTTCAAGGCCAGCCTGGGCTACAGACTAAGTTCAAGGCCAATCTGAATTACATAGTAAGACCCAATGTTCAAAAATAGAAAGAAAAAAAAATCCATTCAAAATCATAAGTGACTACCCTTAGAAAAATACTTAAGATTCTCAAGATTTAATTGTTTGCTCCTATCTCTGCAATTAATAGCTATCCTAAAGCTGACACTTAATTTTTACAGAATGTAAAGACTGGTGCTTCAGCTAGTGGTATAATTGCCGATTTGGAAACTGCAAAGTAATGAACAGAGGCCTCCCTTGAGATAACATTAAGCAAAATCATTCAGGTATAAAGAGGAACATTATCATTTTCAAGGTCACACAAACCTCTTTGTAGATTGAGACACAGTTTTAAAAGATGTTTAGAAAATACAAGTTATACCCTTTAGACAAATGTCTGTGCTTGTCTGTCCTCCAGAGAAAATCTTGCAACTCTCCTTAATTGATTCATTCATTCACTCATTCAACAAAAATTTGCACAATACTCTATCAGACACTGGCGGACACTCATGATAGAACTATCCTTTATTAAAGCAAGTGGCCCCTGCCTTTTGAAGTTGGTCACAGATAAAGATGAAGTATTGCACATTATACATGGGTGCCTGTCATTTTTGAAAGTATTAGTTTAAAATCAAAACAATGTTAATAGTGAACATTAGGAGAATCTAAAACAAAGACGTTGAGGCTGGGTTTGAAAGAGAAATAAACAAGCTTGTGAATTTCTGGTTTTGGAAGCTAGCCCTTTCCTCACACCAACTCTCCAAGTGAACGAGGAAATATCTAGCTTCTTGCCCCTAGGATGTAAGTAGTGACACCCAGCTCACATTTCTGCAGGGTACAAGTGCAAAGAGTATAGGGTAGTGGCAACCTTAATAAATACCCAATGGATACGACTTGCCTTTACCTTACAGAGGAACTCACATAACACAGGACTTGGCTCTTCAAAGCAGTCTATAAATATTGATGATCTATTGCTACAAAAATGTACAGGTACACACACACACACACACACACACACACACACACACACACACACACACACGTCCTGATCTAAAGGTGGTATGCACACCATATACTGAGTAAGAAAGAAAACAGGAAGATTTCTAAAAGCTCAGAGTGAACTTACTGAAATTAATTACACGGCTCACATGGGCATCTTTCCTGAGCTTGTACATCAGAGCCTTGGGTTATCGCTCTCTCTCTCAGGGATACTTTGAATCACTGCCTGGCATGGTCACTTGGTGAATATTCAGCTTTAATATTGAAAGGCATTTTTTGAGCCCCATTAATGAATATCCAGGTTCTATGAATCAGTGTAAGCTTCCTCAACACCTGGTTACTAGGAAACTAGGGCTTTCAAAGATCTAAGCGTGTCCTGTCTTCACCTTTGTCATGTTGTCAAGATAACTAGTGACTGTCTTGGTGGGATTGAGCCATCTTGATCTATTTATACTGGTTGCTAGGGTGCACAAGGAGACTTCCTCATACAATGATCTCTCTGGTTTTCCATATCCATGTCTTCTTCTAATTCTCTATTTTTTTAAATTATCTTTATTGGTACATTAAATATACACATCATGATTGCATTCCATAATGGGGATTTGTACCAGTATAAGACACAACTTAATTCTCATTTTTTCCCATAGCCCTACCCACCCTACCACCCCCCCATATACATAAAACTTTTTTCCTTACTTTTTTGTTACAATCTCAACATTTTCCCCTTTCACCCTATTTTACATTGAGCATTTTCTATTTCACAATATATAACATACAATGCTAGGACTCATTTACATCTTTATTTTCTCATACCAGAGAAAAGATGTAATATGTACCTATCTGTGCCCTATTTATTTCACTTATGAGGATATCCTCAAGGTTTGTCCATTTAAGTAGAAATGATTCAAACTTATCATTTTTTATGGCAGAGTAATACTCCATTCTGTAGAAGAACCACAGCTTTTTTATCCAGTCTCCAGTTGATGGTCATTTGGGTTGTTTCCAAGATGTAGCAATCACAAATTGGGCTGCTATAAACATGGGTGCACGTATGTCACTGTGATATGAGTCTTCTAATTCTTGTGTGTATATACCTAGAAGGGCAATGGCCGGGCCAAATGGGACCGTCAATCCTAGCTTTTTGAGGATTCTCCAAACTGATCTCCACAGGGGTTGTACGAGTCTACAGTCCCACCAACAGTGGAGAAGGGTTCCTTCTTCCTAATTCTCTATTATTGGTAGAACATGTCTTCCAGTATCTTCCACATCTTTTTTTTTTTTTTTTTTTTTTTTTTTGAGACAGGGTCTTGCTTTGTAGTTCAGGCTGACCTTGAGCTCAGCCTTGAACTCACAGCAATCTTCCTGATTCTGCCTTCCAAGTGCTGGGATTACAGGCGTGAGCCACCATGCCCGGCACTGTAGTATGTGGTTCTGATTGCTGGTGGGCATTAGTCTCCATGCCCGGCTGTTGTATGTGGTTACCAGGGATTGAATCGGGGCCCTTGCACTTTCAAGGCAGGCACCAGAACCACTGAGCTAAATCCCCAGCCTTCCAGCACTTTTTTGGAGAAAAGTTGGAAGTGGCTGACAAATTTCCTTTATTTCTCTCATCACATTTATTTGATCATCTCACTGTTAAATACAGTTTTAGATTGACAGTCACTTTTCTCTAAAGTTTCAAAAGCACTGCCAGCTATGGTACACATCTGTCATCCCTGCAGTATGGGAAGTGAGGGCCAGAGGGCTATAAGTTGAAGCCCACCCTGGGCAACTTAACAACTTAACAAAATCTTAGCTCAAAATTGAAAAGGTAAAATAGGAAAAGGCTGGAAATGTAGTTCAGTGTGAAGGCCTTGGGTTCCATCTTCAGTACCCAAAAAAATAAGATAATATTTCAATAATCATTTTGATTCTGATGTTTGCTCCTTAGCTCATTCTGATTCCCAGTCATTTTTATGAGCCCTATTCTCAGTTCTCCCAGAGTGTCTTTTTGTCCCTGGTATTTGACTATGACAAAAGTCTATGGGATGCAGAATTACTGAGATCACTCACCCTGATAATTCCCTCAGTTCTAAGATTCTTTTTTCTTAAAATATTTCAATTATTTTTCTCCTTCTCTTTGGTTCTAGCATTGCACTATCTGGGTGTTGAATATCTGAACTGTTTTCTTCATGTTTCTGTTATTTCTTATTTCATTGCTCTAGATTGTAAGACATTTTCTCAACTTTATTTTTCAAATTTCCTACTAAGAATTTCATTTATAATATTGCATTTTTATTATTTTCCAAAATTTCTTTATTTTTTCTCAAAATATTATTTTTGGATTTGGAGGGAGGTCTTTGGTGCTGTTGGTGTTTGGACTCTTGGCATTTGGTTGGTTGGTTTGGAGACTGAATCCTGGGCCTCATACATGCTAAGCACCTGCTGCCATACTGGCTACACTCCCAATCCCCAAACACTCTTTTTTTTAAATTTATTGATAAAGGGCATCATAGAGAAAAATACACAATGGTGGCTCATGCCTGTAATCCCAGCACTTTAGAGGCAAGGCAGGAGGATTGCGGTGAGTTTGAGGCTAGCTTGGGCTACGCAGTGAACTCAGGGCCAGCCTGAGCTTCAAAGCCAGACCCTGACTCAAAAAAACTAAGAAAAGAAAAATATATGATTCATGTGTATGCATCAGTGAATTTTTAGATTAAATATTTTATGTATAATATATATAAATGCATATTATATATAATATATTCTAAATTAAATTTTAGATTAAATATATTTGCCTAAATATCCCTAAGTAAAGAAACAAGATATTCTCTGCATGTTCCTTCCCATATTTTGCTCCACAGGAAAAGCAATCACTGTTAGGTCTTTTATCAAAGTAGGTTAGTTTTGCCTATTTTTAAACTTTATATAAATGGAAACATACAATATACATTCTTTTGTGTCTGCTCTTGTTGTCCACAGCATGAACCAGATAAATGTCTAGATATCACCCATATTGACTTACAATCAACTTGAGTTACAACCAGCCCTTGGGAGCCTATCAAGTTTATAAGTCAAGGGTCTACCGTATTTTATTAGCTATGGGAAGGCAACTTGGATTTTTCTATTTTTTCAGTGTTTATTTTTATGTTATTTTTTTAAAAACTTATAAAACTTTCTAGATGTATAACATATTGGCCTAGATCATTTAAAATATCATTTGATCTATATAAAAAAAAATTTGGGGCCTGGGGATCTAGCTCAGTGGTTCCAGCACCTCTCTTGCAAGCACAAAGGCCCAGATTCAATCCCCCAGTAACCACATACAATACTGGGCATGGAGATTGATGTCCAGCAGCAACCAATACCACATACCACAGTGCCAGTCATGGTGACTCACACCTGTAATCCCAGTACTCGAGAGGCAGAGGCAGGAGGATTGCTGTGATGTGAGTTTGAGGCTAACCTCAGGGCCAGCCTGAACTACAAAGCAAGACCCTGTCTCAAAAAAAAAAACTCTTTTTGGTTATATCTTTTTCATTTTTGATAAGTAGTTTTAATGGCTTTTCTTAGTAAATCCTACTAAAAGTTTAAAGATTTTATTAATTTTTTCTTTGAGGTAACTTTTTATGAGGTTGATTTTGTTTGTTGTGTTTTCATTAATTTCTAGTGTTTTCTTTCTTATTATCTAGGTTTAATTCTTTTTCTAACTTCATTAGATGGAGATTTTAATCATGAATTGTTTTATGAAGTCTACATTAAAACTTTAATTTTCCTCTAAGTACAGCTTTATCTCCTAGTCTTATTCAAATATTCCATATTTTTAGTCAGTTCATAATACCTGTTTTTCAATATTCATTCAGATTCAAGATTATTTAGAAAAGCATTGCTTAATTTCTAATATTTTCCTATTGATTTTTACCTGAATTTAACTGGCATCAGAAAATATGCCCCTAATGTTTTTAATATTTTGAAGTCTGATTTATGAACTAGCATGTGGGCATTTTTTTTTTTTTTAAGGTTTTTTGAGACAGGGTCTCGCTTTGTAGTTCAGTCTAACCCTGAGCTCAGCCTCCAACTCACATCACAGCAATCCTCCTGCCTCTGCCTCCCGAGTGCTGGGATTACAGGCGTGAGCCACTACGCGCCGCTGCACTGTGGTATGTGGTAGTGATTGCTGCTGGGGTGAGTCTCCACGCCCAGTATTGTTATGTGATTACCGGGAATCAAATCCAGGTCCTTGTGCTTGCAAGACAGGTGCCGGAACCACTGAGCTATATCCCCGACCTGCATATGGTCATTTTTGACGAATGTTCCTAAATACATCTGAAAAATATGCAGAAATTTACTGATTTTTCTGTCTCTTTGGTCTTATCAGTTACTGAAAGTTTTTTAATGTATGATTATGATTCTTATATATTTCTTTTTGCTATACCAATTCATATGTTTTGAAACTGTGTTATTAATTGCATAGCTTCCTTCTCTATAAAACATTTTATCATTATGAAGCATTTCTCCTGATTTCTAGTAACTCCTAAAGTCTGCACAGTCTGATGTGAATAGACACATTTTCTCTTTTTCATCTCTTTAATTTAGTGTTCATGTGACATAGTTTTCCACACTTCTCTTTCATGTGTGTGTTAATATTAAGCTATATTTTGTTCAAGCAGGAAGCATTAAACTTTTTTATGTTGTTGTATCAGGGATCAAACTCAGGACCTTGTGTTTGCAAGGCAGGTACCAGAACTACCGAGGTAAATCCCTGGTCTTAACATTGAATTTTTAATGCACTATAACAATCTTGGTTTCTAAATAAAATATGTAGCCTATTCCATAGAGTGCATTGCCACAATTATTTATATTTCATATGTGTGTGTGTGGTACTATATTTGAGTTTGTCTATCATATTGCTATTTGTCTGCTACTTATCCTTATTCTTTTTCTCCTTTCCTTGCTGTCTTTGGATTAGCTATGTATTTTTGTTATCCCATTTTTGTCCTTGGTTAGTAATTATACCTTCTTTCACCATTGTTCTTTGTTGACCTACAGGTTAAAACCACTAGAATCTAGATTCATTGGAATCTATCATTAGTTAGTACTGGTACAATTTCTCATACAAATAAAGGATTTTAAAATATTTTAATTAAATGTATCCCTTCACCCTTTTCATACTTACTTTTTACTTTAATCATTTTAATTCTGTAAGACAACATTATTTGAGAGTTTTTCACATTCAATATCCAGGTTAGATGGCATTTCTCAATTCTACTATTGCAGAAAGTTGATAGCAGATAATTCCCTGAGTGGTGCCAGCCTTAGCATTCTACGATGGCTGGCAGCATCTCTGGCCATTACCCACCAAAAGCACACAGCCCTCCTCCAACGTGTAAAAACTGAAAATATCTCCAAATGATGCCAAATGTGTCCTGAGGGTGAAGTTGTCTTTAATTAAGGATCACTGATTTAAATGTAGACATGTATGTTCTGTTCCAGGCCTGTTCAATTCTTCCTGCCTTTCTGCCCTATTCTTTAGGATAATTTTCTTCTGCCTTCACTTCTTTTTATTTGTCTATTTTAGCATGATTCCAATGACCCAACTCGATTTTTACAATTCCACCTACAGTTCTGTCAGTTTTCTTGTTATTTTAGGATGACACACACTTGTGACAGATACACTTCTTCATTTTCATGTTCTTGTTTACAGTTAAGTGACTTTTGTGCTATTGTTCTTGACACTATTTGTTTCTGACACTATTTCAAATGTAAGATTTCTATTCAACTTTCTTTTGCTGTACACTTGCCTCATAAAGTAAAGCTTTCCTCATTTGATTACCTTCAAAGTTTTTAACGCTTCCATTTTGAGTGCCCATTCTACATACCCCATTGTTATATTGTAAAACCCAATCTGAGCCTCTGTTTTTAAATTACATACCTTTATACAAGTACTACTACTCTGAGACTTAGTTTATATAAAATAATGTATCAGTTTATATAAAATAATGTATC
>PVIR01026686.1:0-23834 GCA_004026965.1 Petromus typicus | reverse complement strand
GTCCAGTCACATCTGTCCTTGGGCCCCAGAGTGGTCAGACCCGAGGAGCAGAAAGCAGACTCAGGTGTAGGGCTGGGACTGGGAGGAGGCCTGTGCTTGGTGGGGAGAGCTACAAATCTGACTGTGGATGGGCGAGGGGTCCACAGCCCAGAGCCTCTACACTTGAAATATTACATTTCTCTTTTTATTTATTTATTTTGAAACAGGGACCTGCTTTGTAGTTCAGGCTGGCCCTGAACTCAGCCTCAAACTCAGCAATCCTCCTGCCTCTGCCTCCCAAGTGCTAGATTACAGGCGTGAGCCACCACACTCAGCACTGTGGTATGTGGTGCTGATTGCTGATGGGTGTGAATCACCATGCCCAGGACTGTTGTGTGTGGTTACTAGAGTTTGAATCCAGGGCCTTGCACTTGCAAGGCAGGTGCCAGAACCACTGAGCTAAATCCCTGGCCCACATCTCTCTTTTTAGTTTGAGTCAGGATCTCATTAAGTGGGTCAGTCTGGCTACAATTTGAGATTATCCTGCCTCATCCTCCTCCCAACGGGTGGATTACAGATGTGTGCCACCACGTGTGAATAAATTAATTTGTTCTTTATTTTGTTTCTTTATTCTTTATTATTTTGCAGGATTGGTGAACCCAGGGCCTTGAACTAATGCTGTATCCCTGAGCTACACTCCAACTCTTAAATTTTTTTGTTTTTTGTTTGTGAGAAGGTCCAGCTGTATAGTTCAGGCTGGCCTCAAATTCATTAGATAGCTCACGCTGGTCCAGAACTTGGGATTATCCTTCTGCTTCAGCCTCTCAGTGCTGAGACTGGAAGTATATACCTCCTATGCCTTCTCAACAGTACCTTTCTTTTCTTTTTGAGACAGAGTCTCAGCTTTGTAGTTCGGGCTGGCCTTGAACTCTGGCAATCCTCTGCCTCTGCCTCCCAAGTGCTTGGGTTACAGGCATGAGCCACCTCACCCAGAATGTGGTATGTGGTACAGGATCGAACTCAGGATGCCAGAACCACTGAGCTAAATCCCTGGCCCCTCAGCAGTACCTTTCTTTCTTTCTCTTTTTTTAAAATTGAAACTTTTATTGGTACATTGCATATACACATCATGATTGCACTCAGTAATGAGAATCTGTACCAGTATATGACACAGCTTAATTCTCATTTTTTCTAGCAGTACCTTTCTTAACTACCTCCCACTCTGCCCTGGGTGGAACCTCCTGAGGGCCGCGTTGTTCCCCTGCAGCCCTACAATGAGCTCTGGGCTCCCAGACCAGCCTAGAATAGTGCTTAGTGACACCCGGTGACCACTGCTGGGAATGGTGGAGCACACAGGGCCTGTGGCTGACCCCATGGTCTGAGTGCCTTCTCACCTGAGAACCCCGCTGGGCCAGCAGCCCTGTGCTCCCATCCAGGGCAGAGAGCTCCTGTCCTGAGGCCTGAGGCGAGGGCCGGAAACGTGCGGGTTGTCCACATGGCGGAGCCCCCCCCCCAGGGCCTTGGGGCTGTGCACCCAGGAACTCAAAGAGCCCTCCTGGAGGGCCTGGCCTGTGCTCGGCAGGGGAAGGACCGTCCAGCTCTTCTGCCAAGGGCCAGGAGCAGTGAGGATTATCTGGAATGAAGCCCTTGCAAAGGCAGTAACGAGCAGTTCAAGTATAGAGTGCTGTGGTAGCACACGCCCATAATCTCAGCTCTCTGCACTGAGGCAGCACTGAGGCAGCAGGATCACTACTGTGAGTTCAAGGCCAGCCTGGACTATGTATTGACACCATGTCTCAAAACACAAAATGAAAATAGCTAAATGAACACAGCCCTGCACGGTGGAAAGGGCTGCCTGTCACCTGGCTCTGTCTCCAAACCGAGGGACTGTTAGTCAGCTTCTGGTGTGAGGGTCCTGCAGGTTCATGTCGCCAGCTATGGATCTTGGGCACATGCACCTAGCTCCTTATCTGTAAACCCAGGATGGAATACAAAGGGCCCAAGAGCCACGGGAACAGGTAGTTAGTAGGACAGGCGCTGCCCCTGCTCAGGGTCGGGCTGCTCGCCCATCTGTGGTTGACTGCAGCACGCAGGTGCGGCGCCGGCGCTGCTCCCAGTGCAGGTGTGGAGAGACAGCTGCTCTGCTGCCCCACTGGGCAAGGCTGGGCGCATTGCTGTCAGCCGCGCTGGCTGATGGCTGACTTCTCTGACCTCTCGTCTCTGGCAGACTGATGGGCTCTTCCTGAGTTCTGGCAATGTTTTGGGTTTAGGATGTGGGATTCAAGGAAGGCATTTGAGTCAAACCAGGGCCCCATGCTTGCTAAGCATGTGCTGCACCTCGCAGCATAGGCCCCTCCTCTGCCCAGTGCCAGGCCTCAGGCACTGCCACAAGCAACGTGTTCAAGACATCTTCCATGGGCTAGAGAAAGGAGACAGCAGCCAGCGGAAGCAAGGACGCGGGACACAGGGCAGCCTGCAAGGGGGGACCTCGGGAGTGCAGGTGGCCGGGGTAGCCGGGCGCCCCGCCCCGCGCCGTAGCTACGCCTGAGACCCCTCCATCGCCACGCCCACGGAGAGTGAGGTCCGCCCAGGCCCCGCCCCTTCCAGGCCTCCAGCCCAGCTACTCACGTCCCGGCCCTCGAGGCCCCGCCTCACCGCGGCCCCGCCTCGAAGTGAGCGTCACCGCCGACCGGCCCTGCACGCCCAGCCCCTCCTCTAGCTCCACCACTCACTGGGTCCTGTTCCCCGAGGCTCCGCCACTCTGCCAGGCGCACCTCACCACTCACTGGGTCCGGATCCCCGAGGTCCCGCCCCCACCAGCATCGCCGCTTCTTCCGACCGGCCCAAGGCCCCGCCCCCGCGCTGTGCGGCTGCGCCGGCGTCGCAGGCTCCGAGGCCCGGCCGCCGCGGCTCTTTTGTTTCCCGGCTCGGCTGCGAGCCGACCGCCGACAGCCGGCAGCCGCAGCCGCAGGTCAGGTCCCGTCAGACCCTGGTCCAGGTCGGAGTCCGAGCCGCAGCCAGAGCTGAGTCGGAGCGGGAGCCAGACGGCTCAGCCTGTCAGTCCAGCGACGAGTTGCGAATCCCGGCGAGCTCGGCGTCCGGCCTTTCCTCGGGCCCGCGGGCTGGGACCCGGCCCAGGCCTGCCCGATGGGGCGCGCGGCCCCGGGGATGCGCCCGCGCCCGGCCCCGCGCCCCCGGCCTCGCGCGCCTGGCCCGCCCGCGGCACGCGCCTCCGCCTGAGCCCCGCGCCCGGCCCGCCATCCCCGGCCCCGCGTCCCCGGGCCGCTCGCGCCATGGAGCCCGGCCGTGGCGGCATGGAGACCGTGGGCCGCTTCGAGTTCTCGCGCAAAGACCTGATCGGTCATGGTGCCTTCGCGGTGGTCTTCAAGGGACGCCACCGAGAGGTGTGTACGCGCGAGACCCCGGCGAGCACCCTGGTCCCGGGAACCCCTAGCTCCGGAACCTCCTGAGACCCAGCCTGGGATTCTGTTCTAGAAACCCAGCCGTGGACCCTCTTTCCCCGGGGGACCGCATCCCCACCTGAGAGCCCAGTCTGGGGTGCCTCCACAGCCCCCACTCTGGAACCGTTTCCCTGAGCCGGGGGAAGGGGTATCCCTGGGTTCCCAGCCCTGAAAGGCCACATTTGGTTTTCAGAAGCATGACCTGGAGGTCGCGGTCAAATGTATTAACAAGAAGAACTTGGCTAAGTCCCAGACGCTGCTGGGCAAAGAAATCAAAATTCTCAAGGTGAGCTGGTGCCCTGAGGTAGGGGAGTGGGCTGGCCCTTACCTGGATGTGAAAAACTGGGTTTTCTGTCCTAGGAGCTGAAGCACGAGAACATTGTGGCGCTGTATGACTTCCAGGTGAGGAGGCCTCTGGCCGCGGCGGGGTGTGGGGGAGGGGCAGTGCCGCCCAGCCGGACCCGTTGCAGTTTGTGAACCCCGGAGGGTCCTGGCCATCCCCGATCGGTGTAACCGGGTGGAAAGAGCCGGGCGCCCCTATGTGGAGCTCTGAGCCCATCGAGGCCCTGGAGATTTGGGCCCAGGTTTGGACTGACTACCCTGGGTGTTGGACAGTCCTGGCTGGTCGAACTGCTTGTCTGGGAAGGGGAGGGGACCTGGCGGTGTTGCCGACTTCTTGGGTGTCTCTACCTGCTTGATGTCTGTCCCAGTGGCCCAGGCTGAGTCTGGCACCCCAGGCAGGCCCACCTGTCTGGCCAGTGGCTTGTTTGTTGACACTGCTCCCTTGGCCGGCATTGGCCGGGGCCTCCCTGCGTCAGTCTGGTAGGGGGAGGGGCCGCCGGAGATTTCCTCGCTGGCAGTTGGTGCTGGGCCTGCTAGACACCAGGCTCTGCCAGATGAGGCCACTTCAGGCCCGGTGGACCCCAGTGGGCCAGCCTGCAACTCAGCTGGCTCCCCACATTGTCCTCCTGCCAGCCCTCCGGGACAGTGGGGCAAGGTTGGAGGCCCAGGTGCCCGGTGGCTTTGGGATCAGGAGCTCAGAGGCACAGATCTGCCTGGCAAAATGCTGACTAATGGTTTTGAAACCTGTTTACTGGGGCCACAGGACCAGCCCTGGCTGAGGGAAGTTCTCAGCGGGCGGCTGTGTTTTGGTGGCCTCCTCCCTCCTGCACCATCAGCTTGGCTGTGGCCTTGGGGGCTATGTGACGCGTCACATGTGGGCAGGGCCAAGGCTAGAGTGACAAGGAGTACCTGGAAGCCTACTGAGACATTGTGTTCTGCGTCCAGAGGCCTTCTGTGCTCCTCCCTGCCTGCCTGCCTGGCCTTCCCGCTCCATCCTTCCTTTCCAGGCTCCTGGTCTGAAGCCTCCAGTGAGGCCCAGGCCATGAGGGCGATGGGTGTGCCCAGCCTCTCCGAGTGGGCCCAGGGGAAGGCGGATGATGGGCTGGGCTCCGGGTGACCATCCTAGTAGTGTCTGTCGTCTGGCTGGAGAAACATCTACTCTGGGCACTGCCACTTCCTCCAGTGTTGGCAACACTGTGGCTTTCTCTGCCCAGAGGAAGTACTGAGAAATGACAGCCACAGCCTCTTCTGGCCTCTGAGGCTCATTTTCAACCCAAGGTGCATGGAACTGCCCTACTTTATCCTTAAGACTTTGGTTTGGGATGAGCACTGGGCCCAAAGAGGTGATTTCCTTTTATGTATTCATTTATTTGTTCTTGGCATTCTGAGACGGTCTCACTAGCCAGCTCAGGTTGTCCTGGAGCTCTACTGTAGGCTAGTCTGGCCTTGAACTGTGTCCCCCCCAAAACCATGCCCAGTGATTTCGGTGTGTATGTGTGTTTTTCTCATGAGACAATCTCACTATGTAGTCCAGGCTGGTTTTGAACTTGCCAGAGTCCTGCCCCTGCCTCCACACTACTGGGATACAGGCATGCACCACCACACCTAGGCTGATTTGTTTTTAAAAATAGGTGAAGTGGGTGTGGTGACCTATGCTTTTAATCCCAGCACTTGAGGCTGAGGGGCAGGAGGATCATCATGAGTTCAAGACCAGCCTGAACTATAGTAAGACCTTGTCTCGAACCAGAACAAGGGGCCTGGATTTAGCTCAGTGCTTCCAGTGTCTGTCTTGCAAGCTCGAGGTCCAGAGTTCATCCCCAGTTACCACATATGAACTGTGGGCGGCTGTGACTCACTCCCACCAGCAGTCAGGATCACATACCACAGTGGCAGGCGAGGTGGTTCACACCTGTAATCCCAGTGCTCGGAAGGCAGAGGCAAGAGGGTTGCTGTGAGTTCAAGGCTGGCCTGGGCTACATAGTGTGTTCAGGGCCAGTCTGAACTAGAGACCATGTCTCAAAAAAACTAAAAAAAAAAAAAAGCAGAGGGTCTAAGGACAACACACTCCATCGAGATCTAGCATGACTTTGTGTTTCTTTCTGTTAATTTGGGGACATCCTTGCCCAGTCTTTTACCTATGGGGTTATTTTTTTTTTTTTTTTTGGTATCGGGGATCAACCTTGGGACTTTGCATTTGCCTAGCATGTGCTGGAACCACTAAACTAAACCCCTGGCCCTGTTCTGCTTTTTTCAGGTCTCATTTTGTGGTTCAGGCTGGCCTATGTAGCCAACACACTATGTAGCCCCTGTGAGCCTTGAACTCACGGCAGTCCTGCCAAGTGCTGGGCCTAAGGCGTAAGCCACCACACCCAGCAGGCATTGTGGTATGTGGTACCTGGATGGAACCCCCGACATTGCACTTGCAAGGAAGGTGCCAGAACTGCTGAGCTAAATCCCTAGCCCGTTTGTTTTTTGAGGCAGGGTCTTGCTGTGTAGTTCAGGCTGGTTTTGAACTCAGTAAGTATCCTCGGCTGGCCTGGAACTCATGCTCACCCTCCTGCCTCAGACTCCCAAGTACTGGGATTACAGGCATGTGCCTTATGTGCAGCCTAGTTTTGTTCGTGTATTGGTTTGTCTGTCTGTCTGTCTGTCTGCTCAGCGATGAGGATTGAACCCAGGATCCTATTAAGCAAAGCATCTTAAGGCCCAGGGCGGGCAGGTCCTACGTGCTCGAGTGCCTGTGCCCACACAGATGCCCTATGTGGCTGCCCTGCCAGGAAGCTGGCCTCCGCCCAATGCAAGGGCCTGTGGAGGTGGCACCCTATCTCTGAGGTAGTGCTTGTGTCATCCCTCTCAAGAGTTTTATTTTGTTGTCGTGAGCGTTGGTGTGCACTGGAGGGTTCACCCTGGCAGCCCAGTGGGGCTGAGTCTGCGTCCCAGGTCCAGCAGCCACACTGTCCCCTTTGTAGGGCTAGGTATATGGTGTGAGGAGCCTCACGTGCTCAGCACCACAAGCAGCCCTTATGCCCATGGTCTTTAGCAGGCATAGCTAGGAGTTGGCATCAGCACATATGTGGGTTCCAGCCAGGTGGGCTGAGGCTGGGTGGAGCAAGGGAGGCTGTGCTCTGAAGCCTGGGGCCGGCTCCACCTCCTGCGACCCCTTCTGGGTGGCACTGCAGCCCAGGCAACCCTCGGGTTGGTACTGGTGTGGAGACTAAGGAGGGGGTATGAGCCGTCTACCCAGGCTGGTCATGAGCTGGGTCCTCAGAGGCCGGGTCCCTGCAGCATCAATTCTGGGTTCTTTGTGGGCCTCTCCTGGGTTTGGGGGACGCAAGGCTCTATGAACCTTGGCTTTTAGTGGGTGTAGAAGGAGGAGGAAGTGGTCCTTGAAGTCCTGGGCCAGCAGCTTAGGGAAGTAGCACACCTTTGGCCACAGCTGTGTCCATAGTCTTGCCTCTAGCCAGAACCCACGGCTGTTCCAGGACAGTGGCCAGTGCTGCCAGTCCCAGAGGTCCCATGCTGGGCCCTCCTCAGTGGCCAAGGGGAGAGGAGGGTGCCCTTGCCCCTGAAGCTGTTTCTGTGCCCTTCTCCTTGTCACTTCTTGCCCCGAGGCTCTCTCCTGGATCTGACTTGTCCCTAAGCCTCTGACCTTCCATCCGGGTCTCTGTCCCACATCCTGGTCCCTGACCCTCTGAACCCCGCCCTAGAGACTCTCTAGCCAAGCCACACCTGCCAGCCATTATCTCCCTGCAGCTGGCCTTGGGTGGGGCTGAGGCACAGGGGAGGTCAGGCAGGGACAAGCAGAGACGAGACTGGGTGGGATAGGCCAGGGCTTCCCCCGGGGATGTCCCTTCCTCTAGGCTAAGGTCTCCTGCCTGGCCCCGTTCTCATTCTCAGCCTCCTAGGGCTGGGGTGCGGGGGTAGGGGCTGGCAAACTGGGGGAGATGGTGACTTGTACCTGGGGCTAGCAGGGGCTGACTGGCTACTGAGTCTTACCAGTGTGTGTGCCCAGCTGTGCAGACCTCTGAGGTACTTCCACTGCTGTAGGTACCAGACTTACTGTAAGCTTGGGGTGCAAGCACTCAGCCCCTCTGCCCCGCATTTGGAATGTGGGCTGGCAGAGTGGAGGTACAGCAAGCAGGGTGTGGATCCCCAAGTGCCCTGCCTAGGTAGGCCCTGCGGTCATGGGGTGGGGAACTTGCTGTCGTTGTCAGAGCCACTCGCATGGGTGGGAAGACACCACTTGCACATGGACTTGCAGGGTGGCCCGGCCCAGCCTGCCCAGCTCATCTGGCTGGGACCTTGGTGGCCTCTGTAAAGTTCCAGGAGTGGGTGTTGGAACTGGGTGCCTGCCCATGGTTGGGGTGCAGTGGAGGGCTCAGCTCAGCCTGGTGTGCACTGCCCAAGGGCGGCCAGGCACAGGGCAAGGACAGGTGCCTCAGGCTGGGGCGCCCTGGTGCTGACTCAGCCTGGCAGTGCCAACCCCTAATCTGGTGGCGTTGCTGATTCTGAGGGCTGGGAATACCTGAGCCTGAGTTTACAGCCAGCTCCTCCCTGGCTGGGCCTGCTGTTACGGGGTGACTGGGATCACCATGTGCAGGACTCAGTGCTGAGTCGTGGAGACCTTAAGCCAGGTGCCCAGTGTAGCCCCCAACTTCCTTGCAAACTGCTGTTCTGGTCACTCATGTCCCCAATTATTTTTTTTTTCTGTACAGTATGAATTGAACCTATACAGTATGAATTTTCCCTGAGCTGTTTCCAGCCCTTTTTATTAGGTTGCTCAGTTGCCTGTTCTGGCCTTAGATTCGAGATCCTGCCTCAGTCTCCAGTGTGCTAAGATTACAGGCCTGGGTCGCTACGCTGGCCCAGGCCGCATTCCTTTGAAGTGGCCCCGAGACTTGCCTCAAGGCCTGGCAGTGCTTGACCCGCTGAGACTCAGGCCTGGCTGTGGTGCTGTGCCCAAGTCCCGGGAGGTGAGTGTGTCGAGGTGCCTGAGATGATCCTTGGCTCTGCCTCTCACAGCCTTTCTCTGTCCTATAGGAAATGGCCAATTCTGTCTACCTGGTCATGGAGGTAAGTCAGGGGACCCGGGCAGCAGCCACTGTGGTGCGGGGAGGGACTTAGCAGGGCGGGGACCGGGACCGGCTATGTCCTGACACATCCTATCTCCTGCAGTACTGCAATGGAGGCGACCTAGCTGACTACCTGCACTGTGAGTAGATGCCTCAGTGGTCAGTACAGTGGCCAGGAAGGCTTGCCAAAGCAGTCCTTGTTGACCTGGGGCATGAGGAGGGCCATATGTGTCCATCTGAGGCAGATGGGAGGGACTCTGCCATGTTGGATGCTACCCACCACCTGCCCACTCCAGGATTTGTGCAAGTCTCATGTGCTGGCAAGATGGCTAAGAGCAGAGCGTCACCGGACTGTGCTTCCAGGGTCATTGCTCTGTGAGCGGCCAGGAAGTGGAGTAGGTAGTGAGGACAACCATGTGGTGGCCGTGTGGAAAGTGCAAAATACCTGGAAACAGAAGTATAGCAAGCGAGGTGGTAAATGGTTGCTCTAGGACCAGTGGGGTATCAGAGAGACGGGGCAGGCAGAGAAGTCGAAAGGCTCTGGCCTGCTCCCCTGGACATGGGCATCTCCACCTGTCCTGGTCTGAGGGTCAGAACAGAGCACCTGTGACGACTGGGACTACAGCAGGTTACTGCCTACTGCCTGTGTCCCAGCACCCACCAAGGCCCCCCCCATGTGAGGGTTCCCACACCTGACTTTAGAAGGAGCTGCGTGGCTTCTCTGCTCTGAGTTGCTCCTCCTCAGTTTGCTGTGGAGCCCTGCAGGAGGGGGCGGAGGGCGCAGCAGTTGCCCTGCCTGTGCTCCTGTCCCCTGGGGCTGCCACACCACCTGCCAGGCTGACAGGCACCCTGAGTCCGCCTCTCCTGCAGCCATGCGGACCCTAAGCGAGGACACCATCAGGCTCTTCCTGCAGCAGATTGCTGGCGCCATGCGGCTGCTGCACAGCAAGGGCATCATTCACCGTGACCTGAAGCCACAGAACATCCTGCTCTCCAATCCTGGGGGCCGCCGTGCGAACCCCAACAACATCCGCGTCAAGATCGGTTAGCCTTGGGTGGTGGCCGTGCTGTGGGGACCTGTAGGCTGCCCTGGCTGCTGTTCTGATGTGCTTCTCTCCACAGCTGACTTTGGGTTTGCCCGCTACCTGCAGAGCAACATGATGGCAGCCACCCTGTGCGGCTCTCCCATGTACATGGTACATCCCTCTGTCCTACCACCTGCCCTGTGCATGTGCAGCTCTGATCTGGGTCCAGTCTTCTTGGGGCTTCCCTGGGTCTGCTTGGTGGCACCTGTGCCGGGTCACTGTGTTCCAGATTGGTTCTGTGCCACAGCTCCAACCCGCCCTCTGGCCCACAGGCCCCTGAGGTTATCATGTCCCAGCACTATGACGGGAAGGCGGACCTGTGGAGCATTGGCACCATTGTCTACCAGTGCCTGACAGGAAAGGCCCCATTTCAGGTGGGCAAGGCCTGTGGCCTGGAGCATGGCCACAAGGCTGCTAACGTCCTGGTGTGGATGGGAGGGTGTCAATCTGGTTGTTGGCATTGGGCTGGGTATGGCATATGTTCTCAGATGTTGACCTACGACCTATGCTGGCACCCAGTGAGAGGGCCTCAAAGGGCAAGTGGCACCAAACCCTGGGGTGCAACAGCTCCCTACGTAACACTGTCCTCGTTGGTCCCCCCAGTTAGGTACCCAGGTGCCTAAGGCCCCCAGCTGCAAGGGAGGGCTTGGCTGGGGATAGGTACCTGGGCTGCCTGTAGTCCAGTGGGGCTGGCCAGAGTCCCTGGCCCTGAGACTCAACAGGATGGGTCCTTCATGCCACGCTGTGGCAGGGGCTGGACTGCCTGAGGCTGGGCTTACACTATTGATCTGCAGGCCAGCAGCCCTCAGGACCTGCGACTGTTCTATGAGAAAAACAAGACACTGGTCCCTGCGTAAGTATCTCCTCCTCGATGTCCCCTGATCAGCCCTTGCCCTGGCTACCCTAGCCCTGTGTCTCATCTTTATGCCTTCCCAGCATCCCCCGTGAGACCTCAGCACCCTTGCGACAGCTGCTTCTGGCGCTGCTGCAGCGCAACCATAAAGACCGGATGGACTTCGGTGAGTACCTGTGGCCTGGTCCCGCCCCTGAGCCCGTGGGCAGCTGGGGGTCCCTACGTGCATAGTTCCCTCCTCAGTGCAGGGCCACACCCTGGCGCAGGTGGGTCTAATTACATGAGATGGGGCCCTCAGGCCCCCTCTCAGGGTGTCCTGTGGCCTGACTTTCTCCTGCAGATGAGTTTTTCCACCATCCTTTCTTGGATGCCAGCACCTCCATCAAGAAGTGTGAGTCCTGAGTGCCAGCGGGGTTGCTGTTTACAGCTTGTTGGTCGAGTATTATATTGGGCAGGTGTACCGATGGTGCAGAGTTTTGGGGTAGAGGCTGGAGGTCCACTCAGGCTGGTGCCACCTCATGCTGGCCACTGCTCCCACCCTGGTGGTGACAACTGGTGGGAAACAGAGGGTCGATGTGGCTCAGCGATGGCTCGGGGTGTGGGGAGCCGGGCTGTTGAGGCTGTACTCAAGTGTACCTGCCCTGGGAACAGCTATCTCAGGTAGCTTCGAGCAGCTGCTGCCCCCTGCATGGGGCAGAGGTGGCAAGTCTCACACACTACCCTCACCTTCCCACAGCCCCGCCTGTTCCTGTGCCCTCCTACCCAAGCTCGGGGTCTGGCAGCAGCTCCAGCAGCAGCTCCACCTCACACCTGGCTTCCCCGCCGGTGAGTGGCCAGTATTTTGAGCAGCACAGCTGGGGTCCAGGAGCATGTGGACCTCGCTGCCCTTGGGTTGAGGGTGAGGGACAGGTCTGCAGAGGCTCTGTGCATCCGCCTGTCCCTGTGAGCACTGACTTCTTCCTTCCCTTAGTCTCTAGGGGAGATGGCGCCACTGCAGAAGACATTGACCTCCCCAGTTGATGCTGCTGGTTTCCTGCATGGCTCCCGAGACTCCGGTGGCAGCAGCAAAGACTCCTGTGACACTGATGACTTCGTCATGGTCCCTGCCCAGTTCCCAGGTCAGGACAGCGGCATGTGCAGTGGGCTCTAGGTGGCTGGTGCTTGTGGCCAACAGAGGTGGGCAGGGTCACTGCCGGTGGCCCCTTCATGGCTGTGGCCCCTACTCCACCCTTCCTGGGTGGACCTATAGTTGGGCCAGGCTGGCTGGGACTGGGTCCCTGGCCCCCTTACCACTGTGTTGAGGGGAGAGCTGGGCCAATGTGTGTCCACTTCTCCCAGCTGCTGTGCACTGCCCCAGAGCCACCGAGCGCTAGTGCTGGCTCCATTTGGGAGCCTCTTCTAGGAGAAGTAAGTGGAACTCAGTGCAAGAAACTCTGGTGAGGTGGGCTCTGGAGGGCAGTAGACACCTGACCTGCCAGATGTTGCTCTGTCCCTGTAGGTGACCTGGTGACTGAGGCAGCCAGTGCTAAGCCCCCGCTGGACAGCCTGCTCTGCAGTGGGTGAGCACAGCCCTTTTGGGAGAGAAGGGCTTTCAGGGTGGCTAGTGCTCCTCACCTGAGGAGAGACCAGGAAAGGCTGGTACCCATTGCCGTGTCTGTCCTCTCTGCCGTGCAGGAGCTCCCTGGTGGCTTCTGCAGGCCTGGAGAGCCACGGCCGGACCCCATCCCCCTCCCCGCCCTGCAGTAGTTCACCCAGCCCCTCGGGGTAAGCACAGGGGGGCTGAGTGGCTGGGCGGGTGGAAGTCCTGGAGTGTGGCCACCCTGTCTAACAGCACTGGTTTGGCCAGAGACCTGTCTTCCTGGAGACCTATGGTTGCTCCCTGGGGTGGGTGGACAGAACAGCTCTGGTGCCTCTGCCCTCCTGCATCTTTGTGAACCCATATCTTCCCAGCAGCCGGGTTGGCACCTTCTCCAGTAGCAGGTACGGCGCTTCGGTCCCCATCCCCGTCCCCACTCAGGTGCACAACTACCAGCGCATTGAGCAGAACCTGCAGCTGCCCACCCAGCACCACACACCCCGGTGAGGGGCCCTGATGTGGCCTGGCTGGCCCTCTTGCATGCCCAATTCTGTGGGGAGGCCCCAAGGTACCTGGGGCCCTGGCCAGGTATGTCTTGGGTGTAGGGGGCCTCACGCTGGGCCTTCCCTGTCCCCAGGTCCTCCACCAGCCGCAGGTCAGGTGGCACTAGCCCTCTGGGTTTTGTCCGAGCCAGCCCGTCACCACCATCTCATGCTGATGGCACTGTCCTGGCCAGGAAGTTGTCCCTGGGTGGAGGCCGGCCCTATACACCATCCCCACAGGGTGAGCACAGCCTTAAGGCCTGGAGGGGTGGGGTGGGCAAAGAGACCCGGTCTGCCGGCTCTGACCCTGGAACTTCCTCCCCAAGTTGGAACCATCCCAGAGCGACCCAGCTGGAGCAGGGCACCCTCCCCACAGGGAGCTGAAGCACGGGCTAGCAGGTCACCACGGCCAGGTAAGTGCAGCCTGTGTTGCCTTTTTGAGGCTGGGAGGGAAAAGGGCTCTTGGAGCTCTAGAGAGCAGGGTGGTCTGGCGAGTGGTCCCATTTCTCCATGCCCTGGAAACATGGTGATCAACCTGTCCTATTCTCAGGCTCCTCCATGCCAGAGCACTCCCCCCGCACTCCTGGGCTGGGCTGCCGCCTGCACAGCGCCCCCAATTTATCAGATCTGCACATCGTCCGCCCCAAGCTGCCCAAGCCCCCTACAGACCCACTAGGAGCTGCCTTCAGCCCACCGCAGCCCAGCCCTTCCCCACCTGCCCCCGTGCTGCAATCCTGCCGGCCCCTGCGTGGCTCACCCAAGCTTCCTGACTTCCTGCAGCGGAACCCCTTGCCTCCCATCCTGGGCTCCCCCACTAAGGTAATACCCAGCCCAGCTTCCCAACTGCCAGGAGCTCCAAACCTCTTAAGGGAGAGCAGATCTCTGGTTCCTGACTCCTGCCTGGACCTCACTCCAGGGACGGCTGTGTCCTAGGAGTCCCTGCATGTGGCCCTGGATGGGAGGTCTGGGGCAGAGTCCCGCTGCCTGTCAGAGGTCTCAGGGCAGGACCAGTGGCTGGTCCTCTCCATTGCTGAGGTCCTCAGGCCACACATTTTGGAGGAATCTGCACCCATACTCCCCATCCTTGTAGCATGTATTGATACTAGACTGCCCTTTCCTTCCCAAGGTTGTGGGCCAGTCTGGGTACAAAAGGCTACCTTGGAAGCCAGTTTGCCAACCTGAGGACTGCCCCACTTTCCTGTCCACAGTAAAGCCATCAAACCTAGCCCTGTCTTGGCCGGGGATTTAGCTCAGTGGTTCTGGCACCTGTCTGAGTTTGGTCCATGATAACCACATAGAACAATGCGGGGTGTGGTGACTCATGCCCACCAGCAGTCAGTACTGCATTGCACAGTGCTGGATGTGGTGGCTCACACCTGTAATCCCAGCACTCACAAGGCAGAGGCAGGAGGATTGCTGTAAGTTTGAGGCTTGTGTGAGCTACATAGTGAGCTCAGATCCAACCTGACTACAAAGCGAGACTGTGTCTCAAAAACAAAAAAAAAAACCTAACCCTGTCTGGGTGTGAGGGGAGCTGAGTGTAAACACATGTGGCTGTGACAGGCTGGGTGTCACGTGCTGTCTGTCCCCCCCTTTCAGGCCATGCCCTCTGACTTCCCCAAAGTTCCCAGCTCCCAGAACCTCTTGGCTCTACTCGCCCGGCAGGGCATGGTGGTAACACCGCCCCGGAACCGGACACTGCCTGACTTCTCAGAGGTGGGCCCCTTCCAGGGACAGCAGCTGGCCTCTGGCCTGCGGCCAGGCGAGGATGCCAGGGGCCCCTTTGGCCGGTGAGTACGACAGGTGGGAGGCAACCCTGGCAAGGCCTTATTCTGCACGGTCCATGTTTCTGGGAGCCTAGATCGCAGCTGACTGGCCTCGTGCCCGCTGCAGGTGGGTTGAGATGGGGCATCAGGCCGTTGGTGAACCCAGGCCCAATATCTGAAGTAGCACATCTCTCCTGTAGCTCCTTCAGCACCAGCCGCCTCACGGACCTGCTCCTCAAGGCTGCCTTTGGGACTCAGGCCACAGACTCAGGCAGCACAGACAGCCTACAGGAGAAACCCATGGAGATCGGTACACCAGGGCTGGCCTGGGCAGCTGTGTGTGGCGCCCACCCTGAGTGGACCCTGACCCCCTTTCCTCTGTCTCTCCCAGCGCCCTCTGCTGGCTTCGGAGGGAACCTGCATCCGGGAGCCCGTGGTGGGGGTGCCAGCAGCCCTGCCCCTGTGGTGTTCACTGTGGGCTCGCCTCCCAGCGGGACTACACCGCCCCCAGGGCCCCGTGCCCGGATGTTTTCAGGTAAGGCTGTGCCACCCTATTGCTGTTCTTTGAGGTCAGCAGGGAGAGTCCCTACTCTGTGCCAGTGCATTGGGGCATCCCCACAGGGTGCCAGCCACTCCTGTCCCACTGGCCTGAAAGGCCGTGTGGTATTGGCCAGGCCCTGGTTCAAGCACAGTGAGGGTGGTGTGGGACCAGCTTCTCCCTGTGTCCAGAGCTGGATGGAACCCAAGGATCCGGGCCTTCTGGCCTTGTTGGGAGGGAAACTGAGGCACGTGTGAAGTCAGTCGAGCTGCGGTCCAGGGTGGGGAGAGGCGGTGGCCACCGTGCTTCAGCTGTTCCTCCTGCAGTGGGTTCCTCGGGCTCTTTGAGCTCTGCTGGCTCCTCTTCCACCCGCCATCTGATGTCCGGGGCCTGTGGAGAGGCTGCCCCTGAACTCACTGCCCCAGGCCACTGCTGCAGTGCTGGGGACCCCCTGGCCACCCACCTGGAAGGGGCTGTGACCTTTGAGGCCCCTGACCTCCCCGAGGAAACCCTCATGGAGGTGAGGCAAGGCTCGGAGGGGAGGGCAGGGTTCCCCTTGATTAGGGTTCTCCTTGGGGTCTACCTTCCTGCTTGCCTGCTACCTATCACAGCCCCTGCCTCTCTGCCCAGCAAGAGCACACGGAGATCCTGCACAGCCTGCGCTTCACGCTGGTGTTTGTGCAGCATGTGTTGGAGATCGCAGCCCTGAAGGGCAGTGCCAGTGAGGCAGCTGTGGGCCCCGAGTACCAGCTGCAGGAGAGCATGGTGGCCGACCAGATCAGCCTACTGAGCCGCGAGTGGGGGTGTGTGTCCCCGGGGGTTGGGGGCTGTAGGGCAGGCACCACCATCCCCCACTCACCTCTCGCCTCCCTGCAGCTTTGCGGAGCAGCTGGTGCTGTACCTGAAGGTGGCCGAGCTCTTGTCCTCAGGCCTGCAGACTGCCATTGACCAGATCCGAGCCGGCAAACTGTGCCTGTCGTCCACCGTGAAGCAGGGTGAGGGTGGGCAGAGGAGCTGTAGAGTGGGTGTGGATCACTCAGGTGGGCTGCAGAGGGCTGGTGTGGGTGAAGGCAGGGCTCAGCCAAGCCCCGTGCCTGCTGGGCTCAGACTGTAGTGCCCCAGTTGTGGCACCATGGCCCCCTCAGCCCACTCCTATGGTGTCCTGGTCCCTGACTGAATCCCCCTACAGTGGTGCGAAAGCTGAATGAGCTGTACAAGGCCAGCGTGGTGTCCTGCCAGGGCCTGAGCCTGCGGCTGCAGCGCTTCTTCCTGGACAAGCAGCGGCTGCTGGATGGCATCCATGGCGTCACCGCTGAGAGGCTCATCCTCAGCCACGCCGTGCAGATGGTATGGGGTGGGCCCCTTGGAACAATGTCTGCACATAACAGGGCTGGGAGCTGAGCCTCAGTTTTTCCAACAAAAGTGAGTGACCTGGCCTTGGCCACTTGGACCAGGGCGGCCCAGCGACAGTTCACATTGCAGCAGTAGGTCATGGAGGCAAGGCCTAGGACGGCTCTGCTCCTTTCAGTCTCCAGGTATGGCTGCCGGCTGCTGCTCATGTCACTTTGTCACTAGCTGTGTCCTCAGCAGCCCCATCTGAGGGGGGGCTGTGTCGCATGGGCTCTCCCTCTGCCCACTAGCTCTGCTGGCCTTTCCTATACTAGCCCTCCCACACATGCCCCCATGTGTACCTCAGATGCACAGGTGCCTTGGTGCCACCCAAGGTTGCCCATGGTAGCCATCAACCTCGCCCTGCCCAGCTCTGCCCTCACCTCCAGGTGCAGTCAGCCGCCCTGGACGAGATGTTCCAGCACCATGAGGGCTGCGTGCCACGCTACCACAAGGCCCTGCTGCTGCTAGAGGGGCTGCAGCACATGCTCACGGACCAGGCTGACATCGAGAACATCGCCAAGTGTGAGTGCAATGCGTGTCGCCTGGGGGTGGGGATGAGGTGGGGTGCTGGTGCCCTCCGGCTCACATACCCTTCCTGCAGGCAAGCTGTGCATCGAGCGGAGACTCTCAGCCCTGTTCTCTGGTGTCTGTGCCTGACGCATCGCTGCAAGCCCTCTGGTGGGCTCCACGTGCTGCTGGACTGCTGGCCAGCCTGCTAGCCTCGGCGCTGATCTATGGTGCTGAGCTGCTGCCTGGGCCCTGGCAGAGACACAGCGGGCCGGTGGCCCTGAGCCCACGGCAGCACGGCTCCCACATCCCAGCCTGCGGGCTTCTTCCTGCCGTGAACTGCAGTGTGACCTCTCAGACCACCTCCCTCCTGCATCGGTACTGGGAGGTGGTGGGCAGGTGTGTGTGGGCACCACCACCGTCGAGCCCAGGGTGATGCTGAGGACAGGCAGGGCTGAGATGGTATTACTGACTCTAAGCCAAAGCAAACTCTTCCCGGGTTACTGCCCTGTGGCACCCGAGAAAGGGCATGGCCTCTGGCTCCCTGCCCTCCGGGAACCTGTCCCCCAGATCCCTGTCCCGCTTTATAAATCACCAAGCACTTTATGCAGACAGACGAGAACCCTGCCTCAGTGCTGTCGCTGCGCTGGTGGCTGGGGACTGTCCCCTGCTCAGTTGTACATATGCACATGTGTGTACCCACACATAGCCCGTGTGCACATCTCAAGGATGTCAGAACGGCTCCGCCTGCAGGAGCAGCAGCCTTGTCTTTCATGTTTTCCTGGGGACAGTGAAACACTGGGCTTTCCAGACCCAGAACAGATGTAACTTTTCACACTTTACTCCTAAAATGTGTCTTATTTTCCTGTAGCTCATTTTTCTTTAAAGAAAACAACTTCTAGGAGTTGCGGATTGTTTGGGAAATAGGATGGTTGGGGCCTGGACTCCACTGTGTGTGCTGATGATGGCTGCAGGAGGTGCCGGCCAGTGGTTGTGTGTGCAGGCCTGCTGCCTGCCGGGGTGTGTGTGCGTGTGTGTGTGTGTGTGTGTGTGTGTGTGTGTGTGTGTGTGTGTGTGTCTGTCTGTCTGTCTGTCTGTCTGTCTGTCTGTCCAGGGGGCTGGTTGTCCCCATGCCCTGAAGGATGGGCAGTCCCAGCCGTCATCCCTAGCCAGATGCAGTGGGCAGGTCAGGGCAGGTTTTCTGTGCAATGGAAGAAATCACAGATGCAAAATCCATTGAGCTTTCCCATTCTTGTGACCAGTGCCCACCAGGGCCACAAAAAGCCCATCTTCCTGGGTGGGCATGTGCTGGACACCTAGGCCCCAGACCCGGCACAGCTTAGCTGTGCCCAGACCGATTTGAATGTATCCCTGAGCTCCTGAGGGGACGTGGGTTTGCGGTGCCCACGTGAGCATCAAAGGTCACATGCCACACACAGAACACATCGGTGTTTTTCCTTGCGATACTTGAAGTGGCACCCCTGTGCTGGGACAGGTTACCAAGTCCCCATGACAGTCTCCGTCATGTTGCCCTGCGACTTGCTGTGCAGCATGTGATGCGTTAGTATTTATTGCTTTACGGCCAACTGGAACCCAGGCCATGGGGAGGCTGCGCGGGGTACAGCTTCCCGCCCTCCTCATGGCTTTGGTGGCTTCCTGGCGGTGGGTGTGTGTAGCCAGCTGTGTGTGCTGTGAGCAGCTCCTCTTGTCCCAAGGTAGAACTTGGCTGTGTCTGTTAAATGCATTTTGTGTGAGTCCCCATCTTGTCACATTATGTAACATGGGAATAAACCTTTGGAATTGTTGACTGTGTCATTGTCCATCCTGGTTGGCCTCCCCTGTCTGAATCATCCTGTCCTCTGCTGGACCCGTGCATGGCAGCTCATGGCCCCAGCAGCAGGAGGAGCCCTATAGTGTCCATGGCGACCAGCCGCGCATTGGTAGCAAGCCTGAGTGGCCACCAGGCTGTTGTGGGATGGGTAGTTGGGATTCGCTGAGGTGCCCTCTCTAGCCCCACGACTCAGTCCCTCTGTGCTGAGGGCATCGAGAGGACCTTCAACAAGGTGGCAGGCGGGAGGGGTGGCCACCATGCTGAGGTCCTCAGGAACACCTGCCTCCAGATTTCCCTCAGGACCTCTCAGCTCGAGCCCTGCACCCTCGTGCTTAGCCCTCCAGAGTGCTGGCTCCACAGCCATGCCCAGTGTGCTTGCCCACTTTTGACGATGCCAAGAGGGGATGTGGGGTCCTGAGAACTCTGCCCTGGCCACCTGCCGGGTGCACACTGCTCTGGCAGCAGAAGCCTTTGGGTCCTTCACATGCGACCTTTTCTCCTGAGGACTCCAGGTCTCCAGGTTGGTGGTCTAACCTCAAGTCCTAGGATCAGGGCTCCCCCACCTCTGCCTCAGGAGTGGCTGGAGCGACAAATGCTATTATTTCCCCTTCACCCCCAATTTAAAATCTTTGATTCCCCACAAGAAGAGATCTGGTGGAATTTCCTTTGCCCATTTTTTCAATTTTGTTTGCCTTTTTGGAAGGTGAGTAATGAGGGCTGAACCCAGTACCAGCCTTTTATTTTCTCATTTTGACACAGGAGCTCATTAAGTTGCCAACTTGCCCAGGCTGGGCTGGAAATTTTGATCCTCCTGTCTCAGCCCCTAGAATGCTGAGATGGCAGGCTTATGCCACGATGACCTGGCTGGTTTGCTTTATTGTACTGCAGGGCCTGTGTTTTTATCTGTTTTTGTATTGTGTTTTTTGTTTTTTGTTGGTTTTTTAGGTTTTTTTGAGACAGGGTCTCGCTTTGTAGTTCAGGCTGGCCCTGAGCTCAGCCTCAAACTCACATCACAGCAATCCTCCTGCCTCTGCCTCCCAAGTGCTGGGATTACAGGCGTGAGCCACCACGCCCGGCACTGTGGTATGTGGTACTGGTTGCTGCTGGGCGCGAGTCTCCACACCCAGCATAGTTATGTGGTTACCGGGGATCGAACCCGCGTCCTTGCGCTTGCAAGACAGGCGCCGGAACCACCGAGCTAAACCCCCGGCCCTTTTGTTGGTTTTTTAAACAGGGTCTTGCGGTGTAGACTAGGCTGGGCTTGAACCCCTAGCAATTCTGCCTCAGCCTTCCATGTGCCAGCATTACAGGTGTGTACCACCGCAGCCGGCTAGGGTTTGTGTTTTCAAACTTATCGTTTTTATAAGATAAAAATAACATTAAATTACCAGAAGGCCAACCACAGTGTTAAAAATGAAAGTTCACAGAGAGGTGAGGACCGTGAAAGCCGCCTGCTCTGGCTCCCCAGCCCCCACAGCACGCTTGCATTTCTTGCAGCTGTCCCTGCCTGAAGGCTGAGCCCCTCACACAGGACACTCGGTGCTGCCTCGGTGGACTATTTTTTACAATGGTTTTAGGGTTACAGAATTGAGCAGGAAGTGCTGAGAACTCTGACTTGTTTCCTCCACGGATCCCTAATGGCCCTTGTCATGAGGGTGTTTAGGTCGGGTGGTGCAACAGCATTGCCCCGTGGGCATACCGCCTTCACACTAGGGTTGCACAGTCACTGGTTTTGACAGGTGTGTGGTGACACTGCGCCACCTGTTCACTTCCCACACCAGCCGTGGTGGCCAGCCACGGTTGCTTGCTGGTTCCAAAGGACTGCTGGGAACTTCCAGTGCTCTGGGCATCTACTCACTCCTGGGTGTGCCCAAGAGCGGGGCTTGGAGGAGGGCCAGCACATGTCCTGAGCCTGTGTACTGTGCTTACCCTCAGGAATACAGGGTGGGCCAGGGATACAAGTGAGCTGGCCGGGCATCTTGGTACTCTCATCTTTACTCAACAGTCTGACAGCTGGCTCCTGTGACGGGCTGGCTGCTTAGGGTTCTGACGCCAAACCAAAGGCATCTTGAGGCCAGGACCTGCCGGTGACAGTGCTCACCTGGCCTGCATTCTGTCCCTGCGCCTGGATCCTGCTGTCCCTTGCAGCTGGACTGGGTTGGGCTGGAGGACTATTCTCCCAGAGCACCACCTCTGGTGGCTAGCTGAGACCAGCTCAGCGGCCCAGGCGGTGCAGGCCCACAGAAAGGCAGCAAGCAAGGCTGGCTGCAGGTGGTCAGGTCCCCGCACTCTGCTCTTTTTCCTCCCGGGCCTCCTGCTCCTCTCACTTCCCAAAGGCCACTGAGCACTCCTGGACAAGGCTCAGTCTATCAGCCACACGAGGCCACTGTGTGGCCCACGAGGCCACAAGCTCCTGGCGTTGCCCCGTCACCTCTTCCGTCCTTGGACATCTTTGTGGTTTCTCTAATTGCAGACTCCAGGATGCCCAGCCCTGAGACTCGCCCCCTAGGAAGGAATGCAAACTCCTGCCTGAGCCTTAGCACTGCCCTATATCTGGCCTAGAACAGGCTTCTCCCCACTGCCCATGGCTCAGATTGGTCAGCTGGTCAGCCAAGCAGAGGTGAATGGAACCCCACGGGTCTTTATAGAGGAAAAGGAGACGCGGTGGGGGGGGTGATGCCAAGATCCGGTTGGGGATCAGTCATCCTTGTCCTCTGTAAGTAGCAGGAGTCGAAGGAAGGCAGGCTGCTGTCAGACAGCAGGAGGCTGGGCCCACAGCAAGCTGTGTGTACTTGTTTGTCCCGGGTCCTGGCCGGCAGTCTGGCTAGCAGTCTGGCTGGCAAATGAGAGCGATGTGGGGAGCTTACTGCAGGAGCAAGCCTTTCTGGTACAAAAGAGATGCTGGGGACTGATATCTTGTTCTATTTCTAGTACCATCTCTACTGCAGCAAATAAAAACCTGGCAGGGGGTAGTGCATGTAGTGTAATGTGGGGATCCCGGGAACACCTTGGTAGCACCAGGCCCCCGTGCACCCCCAGCACTGTCTGAATCCACACCCAGGTCAAGGCACTGCCGCGCTCTGATAGGGCTTTTGGTCTATCCCACGGCTGGGCACAGGACTGCAGACGGTTCCCTGAGGGTTAAATCCACGGTGGCCGCCACCGACAGCCCGGAGCTGATATCGAGATCTCCGCGCCCTAGCTACCGGGCGAGGTGTAGAGGACTCAGCGTGTGCTTGCTGCCTGGACAACTGGGTCACCCTGAGGTCTAGAGCACAGTCAAGAGACACCTCTCCCAACCTTGTCAGTGGCTGCGCGACTCAGGAAACCCCACCCCTCCCCTACAAGGAGATTTGTCTGCGCCCGGCCACCGTCCGGCGTGCTCCCGCTTCCGCCCTCGCCCACGTGGTAGGCTTCTGCTGCGTCCCGGGCTCTGTGAGTGGGGTGGGTGACAGTCAGACCTCTGACTCCAGCTAGGAGGGGCGGGGACCGAGCCACGAAGGAAAAGTCCGACAGCAACCGGGGAGTCAAGGAAGTCAGCGGGAAGTTGTGGGCCCCTGGGCGGGTTAGGTTGGGATAGGCACCCTGGGGTCGAAGAGGTCGGAAGTCCGAGCTCGCCAGGGGTCCAGGAGATCGGGGCCGGCGCCTGCGCTCGCTCGTCGTGCATGGGCGTCCTAAGACTGCAGGCCGCGCTGCTGAGAGCGTGGGGACGGTGGACGGCGCGCCCTGGCTCGCGCGCCCTCTGGTAAAGACCTGGCGCCACTCCGCCACTACCCCGACATGCCACCCCCACCGCATTGCCTGCTGTTGGCCCCTCGCAGTCCAAACCCAGCTTCCTGGCATACCCGCTGCGCCGGCCTTTCCGATCGTCCGGTCCCCATGGGGAGTGGAGATCCCCCCTCCCTCCTCCAAGGTTCTAGCGGGGACTGGAGTAGGCTTGGACTGAGCGCAGCCCGTCCCTCTGCTCTAGGGCCTAACTGGCTCCACACTGTGTCTTCCCAGCGGTTCCCTGATGGCCGGAAAGGAGGTGCCCCCCACGCCGGCTGCGCACCCGCAGCACAGGAAGGCTCGCGGGGACTGGGTCTGGGAAGAGACGCAGAATCCCGCTAAGAAGCTCCGCAGTGGCGACGAGGTGGAAGAACAACCTCGAAAGCTGCCCAAACGCAAGATCGTGCTGCTTATGGCCTACTCGGGGAAGGGCTACCATGGCATGCAGGTGAGGCCCAGCACCTCCACTACTGCTGGCTTCGCGGAGGGACTTCATAGAAGAGGCTGTCCATCTGCCGCTGGGTGTCAGCTGCTGCTGGATGAATTGAGGTGGCCTAGCTACCGAGGTCGTGGTTTGAGTCCAGGCCGTTTTCACCAAGCCCTCCTCTGTGTCGGACCGTGCCAGGTGGAGGACTGGTTAGCACAGCACGTAGGTGTCTCCTATGGGTGTCAAGGCCGGCTGAGTGGCTGTTCAGCTGGCCAGGCTTCCTGGTAATGAGGACTAAGGACAAGCCTTGCATGTTGCAGCCCTGCATGAGGGGAGAACAGCATGGAGGTGTGGGCAAGCATGTACCCTTGACTGTGCAGCTGGCACCAACCTGACCTTTTCTGATCAGAGCCCACAGGAACAGGTAGACCTCGTTCCTTCTTGTCCCCCTAGAGCACACTCCCTTTTTCCAGGTTCATTTTTTGGAAAAGTCAGGGTTCAGATAGGGTTTGTGTACTGGCCTTGAATTTGCAGGGATCCTCCTGCCTCAGTCTCCAAAGTTTCATGTTCTTTGAACTTTAGGGTTAACTTACACACAGGACCAAGGTCCCTGCTGTAGGAAGATAATGTGTAACCCAGCTAGGTGTGTGAGTGCTTTATAGTTATGAATGATATTATTATTATTTTTTTTTTTT
>PVIR01026685.1:0-23690 GCA_004026965.1 Petromus typicus | reverse complement strand
CCTCCTGCCTCTGCCTCCCGAGTGCTGGGATGACAGGCGTGAGCCACCACGCCCGGCACTGTGGTATGTGGTACTGGTTGCTGCTGGGTGTGGGTCTCCACACCCAGTATTGTTATGTGGTTACCGGGGAATCGAACCCGGGCCCTTGCGCTTGCAAGACAGGCGCCGGAACCACTGAGCTAACTCCCCGGCCCCCTGGAAAACATTTTTGAGACAAGGTCTTTTCAAGTGTAAGGTTCCCAGTTGGGCTCCTATTTGTGATCCTCCTGCTTCAGCCTTCCAGAGTGCTGGAATTACAGGCAGGCGTGCACCACCAGGCCTGGCTTGGTTCTTTCTGTCAAATTCATGCAGTCATCCCTCATGGGTGCCTGGCAGCGTGCCAAGCACTCAGGGGACAGTGCTCACCAAGGTCCATTTTTTGGCATTTAATACCAGTGAGCTAAGCAGTTCACTGGGGGGACAGGGCAGGAGGGACAGGGACGTGTCTCACCTGGTGAGGCAACTGCAGTCTATACGGACAGCAGCCATGGCCGTGCTGTGAACGGTAATAATACTGTGTCAGAAGGCCGAGTTCCTCATCGTGGCCTTTCGCTGAAGGTGCCCAGCAGAACACCGGCACTTCCCCAGTCGAGGGGTGCCTCAAGGCCACTGACCCCACTCTGGGGAAGTTCCCAGGATGGCGGGTACCAGAGCCCAGGAGATGGGGCAGGAAGTAGCCAAGCTGATGAAATGAGCCGGCTAACAGAGACAGGGCTCACCGGCTCCCACCCGGCCGGCCCCTCCCTCGCGGTGATTCCCAGCCCTGACCTCATCCTCCCGATCGATCGATCAGGCTCCCTTCTGTCCATCGGGATGTAAATACCCATTTGGCTATAGTGGTGCCCCAGCTGGGCTGGAATTGCAGTCCTCCTGCCTCAGCCTCCCAAGAGAGCTGGGGTTACAGGAGTGCACCACCCCAGTTGGCTGTCCTTATTCAGTGTCGCTCCCAAGGAGTCCTGGCAGGCAGGATACTTAGGCGGCCCTCCAGGAAAAGGAACCTGGCTGGGAGAAGGGGACCGGCTTACTCCGAGCCCCACGGAGATGGGCAGTGAGGCGCTCCAAGCCCGCAGCTCACCGTCCTCCGCGCGGCCTCTGGCGCTGTCGGTCCTCCTTCCTCCCAGCAGCTCTGGGCGCCTCTCCACACTGCCGCTGCTTTCCTCTCTCCTCCCGACCCCACTTCAAACGCACCACAATGCAGCCCCAGGCTGTGGAACTGCTCCACCGGGTTTTCATCACCTCGTTCTGATGCCACCCCGTTGCCAGCCAGCTTTGTCACCACAGCAAAATCCTAAACGAGTCCTTTTAGACAGAGAAAGGTGACCCCGGGCTCACGGGCTCCGGCCCCAGGCTGACTGCCACACTCCCTCCCCCCGCCGGTAGGGGGCAGCACACCTTCGAGACCATCGCTGACCTCAGGGTCTAAAAGTAAGAAAGAAAAGAGGGCAGTGGCCAGTGATGTAGTTACGTGGAGCTCAGCCTGCCTACCAAGCGCAAGGTCCTGAGAATGATCCCCCCGACCGCAAAACAAAAAAGTACAATCTGTTGCACGGGCCGTGTTGGGAGTCAGAAGAGCCCGCCCCCAGGGGCAACAGCTCTTCTTTCACGCTAATGGGAGCCTGTGAAATACTGAAATGGGGCTGGGGAGTTAGCTCAGTGTTTCCGACTCCTGTTTTACAAGCTCAAAGACCCGGGTTCGATCCCTGGTAACCACATACCATACTGGGCTGGAGACTCACATTCAGCAATCACTATCACATACCACAGTGCCGGGCGTGGTGGCTCACGCCTGTCATCCCAGCACTCGGGAGGCAGAGGCAGGAGGATTGCTGTGATGTGAGTTGGAGGCTGAGCTCAGGGCCAGCCTGACCTACAAAGTGAGACCCTGTCTCAAAAAACCTAAAAAAAAAAAAAAAAAAAAAAAAAAATAGTGTCCCGCTAACGTGATAAATTGCCCAGACCTAGATCAAATTTGTGATCCTCCTGCCTTGGCCTCCTAAAGTGCTGGGGGTACAGGAGAGTTCTAGGGCTCACGACTTTAGATCTCACCTCTTAAAGAGGCCAAGTCTCTACTCCATGGACTTTTACAGGACCCTTAAGATCCAAACTGTAGTCTCCATGTCACAGGTGATACAGACTCAGAAGACAAAATCCACCTGAAGGAGGATCCGTGCTAGGAGGGCAGGCCTGGAGCTCCGAGAATTTGACTCCTCTCCACCTTCCGGGCAGCTAAAAGAAGGCACAGCGTCATGTTTACTAACGTCAGGAAGAGGCTAAGACAGGCTGAGGTCCTGCTATGCACCGGGATGGAGACACAAAGATTTCCCACTTGTCTGACGACAGACAGCTCAAGTTCAAATCCCACTTCCCCCGCTTCCCCCAAGGACCTCTGTGTCAAGCCACTCAGTGCCTCAGTTTCCCCATCTGTAATTAATGCCCCTGGTTTCCCGGCAGGAACCGGAACCCTGAGAGTGCACGTGCCTCCCAACGTGGACGGCCTGTTGGGCGAGTCGGTGACGCTAGACTGTCACCTGGATTCCCTGGAGGAGAACACGAGTGTGACCCAGCAGACCTGGGAGCACGGGAATCCGGAGGGGTTTGAGCGCACCGTGGCTGTCTTCCACTCTACGCTGGGCCTCAGCGTCCAAGAGCCTGAACGGGTGAAGTTCGAGACTGCCAAGGTCGGCGGGAACCTGAGAGACGCCAGCCTGATAGTGTCAGGACTGCGCCCCGAGGACGAAGGCACCTATAGGTGCCTCATCGCCACGTTCCCACAGGGCAGTGCCAGCAACAGCACCCGACTGCGCGTGCTCGGTGAGTGGGGGCGGGGCGGGGCTTCGGCCCTCCAGGGAGGACGGATCTTGGGTAGGACTGAGAAGGACCTGCGCTTTGCAGACCACCTCTGCCAGCCTGGGCACTGGTTTCGTCAGCCTCCTCCTGACTTTTAGGGGTACTGAGACTGACCCCAGAACCTTCACCCATCCCCTTTTTTATTTTATTTTTAAACTTTGAGACAGGGTCTCGCTAATCACTAAATTGCCCAGGCTGTGCTCAAACTCAGGATCCTTCTGCCTCGGCCTCCTAGCAGGTTGGGATTACAGACACCTCCACCATGCCGGTTAGCGGTTTCTTCCCAAAGGGCTGAGCACCGGGGAAAATCTGACAGGACTTCCTCTAGCAACTGGAGCCGTAAGCCTATGTGTCTCCATCCCCTTATCTCCCCTTCCCAGTCCATCTGTGCCCGGGACTGTCAGGCCTTCACAGAAATCACTCAGAAAATGTTAAGAGTTGGGAAGAGTCCTAGACAAAGGGAGCTAATCACTGCAGTGAGTCACACAGAGGCCAATGAGTCACCGAGGAGCAGAGGGAAGCCCCGGCTGTCGGGCACCTCTGTGAAGGCAGGGGGCGCTCTGGAGTCAGATCTTGCTGGTGCCAAAGCCCAGCTCCGCGCTCGCAGCCGTTCAACCCCCAGCCCTTCCGGTGCACTGGACCGCACGCCAGGCCTCCTCTCCACAGCAGATCGCATCTCCCAGCTCCTCCCAGCTGCGAGACATCGCTGTCTGGGAAGTGTCTTCTTTGCCCGGGCACTCCGTAAGAGCAGGGCCGAGGGGTGCTGCCCATTGCTGGGTCTATAGCACTGCCACCAAGCTGTGTTTATTATGCACTTCCTTATCCACAGTCGACAGTTGAGGAAACTGAGGCACAGGCTTGACCAAGGCCACCTAGCTGCCCAGGTCAGGGCCGGGACTGGAGCCTGACCAGCCTGTGTCCTCAAATAGCCCCCTCCATTTCTGAGAGCCAGCAGCACGTGACCTGTCCCTGTTGCTCCCCAGCCTCACCCCAAAACACGGTGGAGCTGCTGGAGGTGACTCCCGACCTGGCCCCCGGGACACTGGTGCCTGTGGCTCGCTGCGTCTCCGTGGGGGGCCGCCCACCCGCCCACATCTCCTGGTCTGCCGGTAACTCGAACCTGAACAGGACGGTCAGTGAGAGCCAGAAGCCAGGGCCCCTGCCAGGCACTGTCACTGTCACCAGCCTCTTGGCCGTGGTGCCCTCGAGCCACGTGGACGGCGAGAATGTCAAGTGCAGAGTGGAGCATGAGACTGGAGAGAAACTGCTGTCTGTCACCCTCTCTGTGCCATGTAAGTGTGGGCGACACCCTTGGAGCACCTCACACTGTCGGCACCCGCTCCCCTGGGCCGCAAACAGCACTGTGCCTACTCCCTACACCACACCTCCGCCACAGTCAGCGCTGCCCCTTGGCCCGTCCACACAGAAACCCCACACTGTCACCCCGGCCACCTTCGGCACTATCCACACACTGAGGTCCCCATTGTCCACACCCACTTCTAGTCCACTTTTTTTTTTTTTTTTTTGAGACAAGGTCTCGCTTTGTGGTTCAGGCTGGCCCTGAGATCTGCCTCAAACTCACATCACAGCAATCCTCCTGCCTCTGCCTCCCGAGTGCTGGGATTACAGGCGTGCCTCCCAAGTGCTGGGATTACAGGCGTGAGCCACCACGCCCGGCACTGGGGTATGTGGTACTGGTTGCTGCTGGGCGTGAGTCTTCACACCCAGTATTGTATGTGGTTACCGGGGATCGAACCTGGGCCCTTGCGCTTGCAAGACAGGCGCCGGAATCACTGAGCTAAATCCCTGGCCCTCCTAGTCCACTTTCCACATGGCCTTACCTTTGTCTCCAAGGGATCTCTGGACATCGGGCAGCATTGTCCACACTGTCCACACCCGCGACTTAGGCCACCAGCTGTGAGGAGTCTTCACCATTTTTGGTTTTCCACCAGCCACCCATGGAAAGAGAGCCGTGGAGCTGACCATAGTGGTTCAAGCCTGTAATGGCAGCGACTCAAGGCTGAGGCAGAAGGACTATCGCAAGTTCAAGGCCAGCCTGGGCAACTTAGGGAGACCCTGTTTCAACATAAAATAAAAAGGAGGAGGAATGCAGTGGACAGGCAGAGCATTTGTTCAGCATACAAAGGCCCTGGGTTTCACCCCGGTAATGCAAAGAGGGAGGTGAAATTTATTTTCAAAGTGGATTTTATGTAAATCGATATAGCCAAAATGTTATCATTTTAAAAACCATTCTTGAGATCCTGTACATTCTTCACACTGTAGCAAACTTTTGAAATCTGGTGTGCATCTCAGGCCAGCTGTGTCCCCAGTGTTCCACCGGCCAGTGGCTGTCACGTTGGATAGCACCGATCTAAACTCCCACCTTGTCCACACTGGCGATTTCGGTATTATTCACACATACACCCTGTGTGGCCACTGTCCCCCAACATTGTTGAAGGCACTCTGAACACTTTCTCCCACAGTTCTCTACACTGGCTGCTCCTAGCTGAGCCACGGTTACTCTCAACAGAGTCCCAGGGACCTAGGGAGGAGGGCACCTGGGGTGACTGGCACCTGCCTCCTTCGTCGTACTCCACACACAGCCCTTCCCATCTGGCTGCCCCTGAGGACTTACGAGAGTGTTCCCTGCCATCACACTGTGGCAGAGAAGCAGCGGGCTCCTTCCTGCAGCCCTTGTCAGAGTCTTGAACATGAGGAGTATCCCAGAAGCCTTTGTGCACAGGACACTCAAGGCAGGCTGGGAAGAGGCTGCCCAGAGAAAGGGCAGGTCCTGAGCAGACTCCTCCCAGGCCTCCCCAGCTCGGTGCTCCCCATCCCACTGAGGCCTGCCCTGCTGTGAGGTGGAGTCCTCAGTTCTTCAGCCCCCCTGAAGGCTTCCAGCCCTGAGCCTCTGTGTCCCTTCCCTCCAGACCCGCCTGAGGTGTCCATCTCTGGATATGATGAAAACTGGTACCTTGGCCGCAAGGAGGTCGCCCTAAACTGTGATGTCCACGGCAACCCAGCGCCCCGGAACGTGGTCTGGACTACGTGAGTTCAGTTACCTGGGTCTGAGGGAGGAGGTGGGCCAGAGTGGGGAGCACAGTAGAGGAAAGAACGTGGGCAGGCACAGGCCAGCAGTCTGATTCTGCCCGCCGTCGCTGGAGGGAGGTCCAGCCCATTGAGGGACAGTCTCTGTGCCACTGTCCTGAGCTGAGGACCAGCCCTGTCCAATGAAGCTGCCCTGTTAAAGTTCAACTACAGGCCTGGGCTGAGACCCTCAATGTGCAAAACCCTGGGCTCAATCCTAAGGCCCACAAAAACAAAATGAAGGTCAACAGCAGCCTCAGATCCTGTCCAGCTCCAAACTTGATTCTTCCAGCCGGTGACCTACATCAGTCCCGTCACCAGCTGGGAAGCAGCCCAGGGCCTCGAGCATGCGCTACCACGGGGCTCCGCCCCCCACGCATGAACCATTGGATTAATTACTTTACACAGTATTTATTGGACCTGTTACCTTATCACAAAAATAATTTAAATTGACAATTAATGTTCACAAAAATGACCATTGCAAACCTTTTAAACAATACAGTTAGAAGCAAGAAGGAAGTTGTTCCACAGAAGCCGGTGAGTGTAGCCAGCCACTTCCGGAAGAGGCTGCTATTACTTTTTGTTATATGTCCAGACTGTCATATTTTGGTCCCAAACAAAAAGTAGAATTGGTTGTATGTGCGCTTTGGAAACCTTCCTGCCTTGTGAACACGATTCTGTGCCAAGGCACATAGATTCACACTCCATGTTTTCTAACACATTAGGGAAACTGTCACACACGGGCAGAAAACTCGAGAGACAGCCGCTGCCCTGGGGAGGGGTGGCAGCCACGGGTTCTCCAGGGCGGCACTTTCCCGTCCTGCCCGATGTACACCACTCTCAGGTGGCCTCTGGATCCAGGTCCCTGACAGCCCAGGACTCGGGATCTGCTTCTTGATGACTATGCCCGCCGGTCCCTGTGTCAGACTCTCTGGTCACTAGCCACACAGGCAGGGCCACCTCCTCCCCTTGGGGACTCTGGGGGGAGGGATAAGCGAGACAGAAGGGAGTATGTAATGTTCCGGATTTTCATGAGTGTCGTGTGCTGCATCCCCAGCACCACCAAGGTAGATAAATAGATTAAAAATAGATAAAAATTTGAAAAGTTGAGCTGGAGGAGGGGGTGGGGGAGGGGGAGGGATGCTGGTGTCACCCAAGGGAGTTCCCAGCAGAGGGAAGGGAGAGGAGCCACCTGGGGGAAGAGCAATGGCAAACAGCCTGGAAGCACGTACAGGAGATTTGAGGCCATTGTGAGTAGAGTGAAGGAGCAGAGAATGACAGCGCAGACGGAGGCCTGGGGGCAAACAATATCGAAGCCCCAAGGTGTAAGGGAGAGCGCTTTGTTCTGAGAAGGATCTACACCAACTCGTGTTGCGGGCGCCCCCTGGTGGCCATCGCGAGAACAGACGGGCGAAGGTGAAAGCCGGCCGGGCCTTACACCTGGCTGTGGCTGCGCAGCCCTGAGCAGGTCGGGGTGCTCCGCGGGCTTAAAGGCGGCGTCGGCAAGATTTTCTGACGGCTTGGATGTGGCCAGAGGAGGGGAGGAGGAGTGGAGGGAGACTCTGGATTGCTCCCACCCTGTGAACCATGCTGTGGTTGTGTGCCCGTCCACCTCCTCACCTGCCGGTCTTCCCCAGGATCACGGGAACTCTGCCACCCTCTGCTGAGCCCCACAACTCACGGCTCCTGATTCTCACTGTCGATGAGTCCGTCAACACCACTTTTTTTTGCCTGGCCAACAACACCCTAGGGACTGGCCGCGGGGAGCAGTCCATTTTCCTCAAAGGTGAGGAGCTGGGAGGAGGGGCTGGGGCCACCGCCGGACCAGCCACAGGCTACGGGAATCCCAGAGTGACTCTCATGCCCCTGCTAAGCCCGGTCAGGAGAGGACTTTGTGTCCTATTAACCCAGTGTCCTGCATCCTCAGCAGCTAATACCCCCCCCCTTTTTTTTTTTTTTTTTTTTAGCAATCCCCAGAGTAGAAATACAATTTTCAATAGCTCAAGCTAAAACCCCAGGGCTCCTGGGGCCCCAGGCCGGAGTCTGGGTTCCAACTGTCTGAGTCCCTTCATCTGCCCACAAAACTACAAGAAAAGTCTGCACATGTGAGAAAATTAGACCGAAGAGGGAGGAGCTAGTCTGCCCATCCAGCACACAAAGGCATTCTTTTAGGCGGGGTAGAAGCAGCCAGGGTAGGTAGGCATCTGTAGATCCCACCAGACCCTGGCCCAGAAGCAGACCCAGGAAAATGTTGAAGTCTGGTCTGGTCAAAGGTTCCTGAGCACCGGGGCTAGTGGTGGAAGTGTCGTTGTCAGCATGAGGAGGCCAGAGAAATATCTTCACTTTAAAAATCTCAGCTCCTTAAACGAAATGTGTTAGCATATGTCTGTCATCTCACTACTCTGGGAGGCTGAGGCAGGAGGATTGTAAGTTCTAGCCCAGCCTGGAAAACGGAGGGAGTTAATAGACCTTGTGTCAAAACAGAAAATGAGAAGAAGGTTAAGGATGTAGCTCATTGTAAAGGCCCTGGGCTCGGCCCCCAGTAGGAGGGAGGGACGCAGGAAGGGAGGGAAAGTTCCAGTTTTTAAAGGAAAAAAAAAAGTCAAGAAAGAAAGAGAAAATAGTTTTGAAAGACGGATTTCCACTTCACCAAGGATGGCTCTTATTGGCCTCTTATTGGCCTACTTATAAACCAATCACGGCAGCTAGAAAGAGTGGACTGTTCTGATTGGACAGGACTAGGTCACGTTCCCACTCCAGGTTCCTGTGCGGGCTTTCACTGCACCTGAGCCTTCTAGCCGGAAGCAGGCAGGTGGGCGCCCCCTAGGGGAAATTGGGACCATGGCAAGAGTAAGGGTCAGGCTCTACCAGGCCTTTCTTACCTAAATGTCCTATCTAAATGTCTGTTCCTCTTCCAGAGCCACCTGTTGGTGAACAGTCAGGAAACAGCACAGGCATCATAATCGGGGTTCTGGTGGCTGTCTTTGTAGGGATCATGCTGCTTTGTTACTGGCTGTACAAACGCCGCGGTGAGTCCCCACGTGCCCCTCAGGACCCGGCACCCCCTGAGCTGCCACAGCAAAGCACCCTGTGTGCCGCCTTGTCCCACAGCCCCCACATGCAGCTTCTCATGGAGCATTGGCCTCCAAATCCTGAAGTTTCCCCACTTGACAGACACGAACAGGATCCTGGGGAAAGTGGCCTCTCATGTAGGACTAATGCAGGGACATAGAGCTTTGACCATACAGTTTTTCCCTCAGCCAAGAAACAAAGCCACCCCTCACATCGCAGCAGATGCCCCTCTTCTAGGACACCCCCTGGAGCCCCAGAACTGGCCAAGCGCCAAGCCCTGGGGGCCGAGAGCTCAGGAAAGCACTCAGGGTCACAGCACGTCTCCAGAACCACCAGGTACCACAATGGGCACAAAAGAGCCCTTAGAGGAATGTTTTCTGGGACACAGGATGGTGAACACCTGTAATCCCAGCACGCAAGAGGCTGAGGCAGGAGGATCAAGGCCAGCCTGAACCATATACTGAGACTGTCTCAAAACACCATAAAAAGGAAACATATCCAAAGTATAGCAGCTGTCTTATTACGTATGCCACAGTGGGTAAATGGTTTCACTTCCGTAGCTCAGTTTCCTCATTTGTCAGTGGAGGTAACTGTACTTGATAATATGGGGGCCACGTTAACACAGCCCTCGTCACACTGCACACCACACTCTGAGTGCATATCAGCTGTGATTATTATTGCACTTAATAACTATTAAAAGTCCACACGAGTGGGAATTTTTAATGAAACAGATACAGAGGGGACATTTACTGTCTTCTAAATAAGCCTGTCTGGTAGCTGAGGAAACTGAGGCAAGAGAAGTTAAGTCCTTGGGTCCAAGGTCACACAGCACCTAAAAGACAGAGGACTTCGGTGCCTGTGCACACAAATGTTTTCTTTCTATTTCATAACCAAGCACACACCCAGAAGCCATCACAGTGTAACCTCTGTGGGGACCACTGCCTCGGGGTCCTCCGCGGGGCCGAGCGCAGGCAACCCAGCCCCGACGTCCATCCTGACAGCTCCTCCTCCCGTCCCCCGGGACGGCGCCCAGCCTGCTCCTCAGCCAATGAGGTGAAAGAGGTGGAATTTCCCCCGGCGCCATGAGGGTGTGGGGCTCACCGTGAACCACAGACCCACGGCCAGGCTGCTCACAGGAAGGGGACGGGTGGATGCCCGCAGGACAACCGTGGGGACCCTGACCTTTTCCTCCCATTGGCTCAGGTGGCATCTGTTGGCTCGCAGACGCCCCACAGAGTTGACTAAAGTGCAGCCCCTGAGAGGTCTGCTGTGCCAGGCTCTGCATTTTATCCCTGTCCCCACGGTCACCACTCTCAAGGGAGCCCGGGCTTCGGGGAGAGGGGCCAGGATTCTGACTTTGTCCCAAAGAGCTCCAAGGCTAATGTGACTGTCCCCCTCTAGGTCGCCTCTTCTGAAACGCAGCCCTGCATCAGCTCCCCGAAAGCCGCACCAACAGAGGACTCAAGGTGACACAGGCCTGGCCTGACCCCACCGCAGCGGCTGAAGTTTCCTCCGAGGGGACTGGCCACCTGCCCGCCAGCCCTCTAGACGTGCCCGTCTCCCAGGGCAAGGGCAGCACAGCTTCCACTAATGACACACGGAGCTCAGAAACGCCGTCCATTCGTGGGTACTGTTGGGCGCGACCACAGGATGGGATTACGTCAGCCAGAGGGACTCGCACGGGCGGACACTGGGCAGATCAGCCCCGCCGTCCACTGCTGTCCCTGAGGATCCTCGGTGACAGCCCGGCTCCCCGCAGAGACACCACGGCATACGGGAGGCTTCGGCAGCCAGGGAGGCTCGCGGGACACCTTCACAGCCAGAGTCCATGTTGGGGCTGATGCTGTGGCTCAGCTGTCGCCAGCACCCTCCCACATGCCTGGCCCCACTGCCACCAGCATGGACTCCTCCAGGTAACCATCTGCCAGGCTGTGCCAGGGCTTCGAGATGACCTCGCAGGCACAGGGATGAGAGGCCACATCTCCCTGGCTGAGCCTTTTCTGCAGAGTGGCCCATGCTGAATGTTCCTGCTCCCGCACAGAGACAGACCAACAGACAGACAGACGAGCAGATACAGAGAGAGAGAATCTCAGCAGCTGGAAAATCTAGAACAGCTGGCTTGGCCGGGATGTGCCAGCCTCTCCCAGGCACACAGGAAATCACAGAGCTACAGCGAGGAGGATCGAGGGAGCCTGGTGACCCCTGATGGCCACCAGGAAACCTGCCAGCTGTCGGGGTGTCGGCAGCTGTCCATCCCCCTGGGCCGGGTTGGCAGCCAAGGAGGTTCAAAGTCAAGGCACCTCACCTGCCCCGGGCCTGGGGACAGCATGACGTCATTACCTCTGCCCAGCTGACAACACACCCCGGACACACCCAGCATGGTGCTGAAGACCGTCTCAAAAAAAAAGTATATTTATTTAAGTATATAGAAAACATATTAAATATATTAAGTAAAATACATTTTTAAATGATTATTTAATTTTTTTACATTTTAAGCAGGTATTTAAACTCACATTACATTTAAGCAACTGGTGTGGCTGATATCTACAGTAGACAGCTCAAGCCTGGACCCTCTGCCACCCAAAGTCTATCCCGAGGCAGGGCACAGTGGAGGTGATTCTAATCCCAGTTACTATGGAGTCCCCCCGGCAGCTCCACCAGACTGCTTCCTGTCTCAAAAATTAAAAATAGGGGCCGGGGATTTAGCTCGGTGGTTCCAGCACCTGTCTTGCAAGCACAAGGACCTGGGTTCGATCCCTGGTAACCACATACCATACTGGGCATAGAGACCCACGCCCAGCAGCAACCAGTACCACATACCACAGTGCCGGGCGTGGTGGCTCACGCCTGTAATCCCAGCACTCGGGAGGCAGAGGCAGGAGGATTGCTGTGATGTGAGTTTGAGGCTGAGCTCAGCGCCAGGCTGAACTACAAAAGCGAGACCCTGTCTCCAAATAAATAAGTAAATAAATAAAAGGCTTGGATATAGCTCAGCACTCAAGCTCCAGTGTTTGGGCTTCAGAGGTAACAGGCACCATTGATCCTTCCCACCTCTCAGGCTAAAACACACACAGGGAGTACATACACATGCACGCGTGCACGCACACACACACACGTGTGTACACACTTCACACCAAGGCCCGCCCAACCCTCCCTACAGGTACTTGAGCCCAAGAGTTCTCAGCTTGCTCCATACGCCTGGCTGCTAGCTCAGCCTCCACTGCGCCTACACTGTCCTGCCCACCACCTGCCTCAATTCTGCGCCATTCCAGGTCTCCACAAGCTGCCACCTCCTCCAGGCAGCCCTCTGGCCTGTCAGGCCAGCTGGGCCTTCCTTTAGGTTCTCCCAGGCCACTGAGATGGCCCCTTTGGGTCCCCACTGTCCAGGGAAGGGTCTGGCGCAAGACCCTGAACCCCCGCCGACTGACAGGCAGCGGGAGGGCGCTGTCATCATGGTGCCATGCAAATTCTGGGACGAATGAGTGAGTGAATGAATGAATGAATGCTTTTGAAAAATCTAAGAAGCCAGGTGTGGGGGAGCACACCTGCAATCCCAGCACTCTGGGAAGCTGAGGCAGGAGGATCACAAGTTCAAGCTCAGCCTGAGTAACTCAGCAACTTAGCAAGATCTTGTCTCCAAATAAAAAATAAAGGGCTGTGGGTGTCGCTCAGGGCAAAAGCCCTAGGTTCAATTCCTAGGACTAAAAGAAGAAAAATAAAATGAAATGCTTTCAAGTGAGGCAACCATGGGTCTAACCCCACCATTACCTCTGCCGACCGGAAGACATGCCTGTCTCCCTAAGCCTCAGTCTCCCTGTCTGTGAAATGGGCACGGTCTGCGGGGCAGCTGCCATAGGAAGTTGTACAGCACAGGACTGCTCTACTGGAAGCCACTGTGACAGTGGCTACGATCACCAACAGGCATGCTGAGTGGGAAGAAGAGGTCGAAGAAGAGATTGACTGAGTAGTTGCGGAAGCTGGGCGAGTCCCCAGTCACCCTGGGGAAACTGGTTCAGCCAGTGTCTGCATTGCCATTGGCACACAAGTCAGCTGCAGAAGGGGGTACGGAGTCGGGGCCAGCCTCAGGCGCACAGGGATGCCCTTCAGGGACCTCCACTGAGCCGCCACTTCAGGCAGCTGGACGGAAGGGCACTCCGGCCTCCTTGGATTCTGCCCGTGGCCTTCGGCATTTCGGCAGGACCCAACATGGCCACTTGGGCAGGAACCAAGGGCTGCTTCTCCACGGGCCTCCTGCTGTCAGGTAGGGAGGGAACAGTCCAGGGCTGGAGGAAACCAGGGACTCAGCCCAGGGCAGAAGTCTCCCCAGAAGCAGGGGGAGATGTTGGGGAGAGGAAATGATCAGAGTAAGATGGGCGGGCCAGTAGAATCACAGCATCATCTTCTTTTTTATGTGTTTTTGCTTTGTTTGAGAGAATCTATATCATTTAAATTGGTCTTGAATGCTCTATGTAGCCTAGGCTGCCTGGAATGCATGGCAATCCCCCTGCCTCAGCCTCCCAAGTGCTAGGATTATAGGTGAACACAACCATACCCAGCTGTTCTCATTTTATCCGTGGAATTTTCTAGGATATCAGGACCATGAGGACAGAAATTTATTTTTGGTCCTTTGCTATATCTCAGTTCTGAGAAATCCAAGGAATTTTATGACATATATTGCACTGCTGTGGCTGGTTGATATGGTAGTTTTTATTTGTATTATTATAATGTATAATATATATTATATACATTGTAAGTATTGGTTACATGCATGCATGGATGGGTGGATGGATTCAGAAAAGCTGAGCACTTCGGACCAGTTCACATAGTATCTCAGGGCAGGAGAATCTTCTGGAGCAATGGAATAGTAAATCTGTGGCATCTGTACTTACTTTTTCATGCCTGCACCCACGGCAGACATCACTAGATGATCCCCGCACTGTTCCCAGCGCACTGTTCAGTCCTTGCTCTGGACAGGGTCTGTGGGGAGGGGAATGCGCTGGCCCTGCCCGTCTCAAGCTGTCCCACGACTTTCTCTAGCCTCAGTCCTGGGCCTCTGGCTGCCCCAAGGCACCCAGGCAGCTCTCCGCATCCAGAAGACTCCTGAGCAGCCTCAAAAGAACCAGAACCTCCTCCTGTCTGTCCAGGGCGTCCCTCGCGCCTTCCAGGACTGTGTCTGGTACCTCGGGAAGGAGGCGAATGGAGGCACGAGGCTGTTTACCTACATCCCCGAGCTCCCGCGGCCCCAGAGGGACGGCAGCGCCATGGGACAGCGAGACATCGTCGGCTTCCCCAACGGTTCCATGCTGCTGAGGCGCGCCCAGGCTTCGGACAGCGGCACCTACCACGTCGCCGTCACCATCAACCCCGCCTGGACCATGAGAGCCAAGACCGAGGTCCGGGTGGCTGGTGAGTGTGTGGGCAACGGGAAGAGGGGGAAAGCTGAGGGGCTGGGGCAGCTGCTGTGAGCCAGGCCTGGAACACATACAACCTCCCGCACGGACTGAGCAAGTTAGTCATTTGTCTGTATTCTGGGGCACGTCGGGCTGTTGCCTGTCCTAGACTCAAACTTTTGATCACCAGTCCAGCCTCCCAGAGTGCTGGGATTATAGGCATGCCAGCATCTGGCTCAGCACCTGACATTTCCATCTGGGGAATGCTTTGGAGCAGAGAGCTGAATACGTGGAGGGTAGGCAGTACCTGCAGGCCCTGCTCACCAGACACCAAAGCACCTTCCTAGCTTGACAGCCCAAAACATCGCCAGACTTGTCTCCCAGAGTAAAATCGCCCCTGGTGCGAACCTCTGTCCTAGAGTAATTATTTTTACCTTCAAACCACTGCGTGAGCTGGGCATCATGGTCTGCACCTGAAATCCTTCCACTCTGGGAGGCTGAGGCAGGATTGCCACAAGTTCAAGGCCAGCCTGCTTTTACAGAGAATGAAGGACAAGCCTAAACCAACAAAAAACTTTTTTTTTTTTCTTGAGACAGGGTCTCGCTTTGTAGTTGAGGCTGGCCCTGAGCTCAGCCTCCAACTCACATCACAGCAATCCTCCTGCCTCTGCCTCCCGAGTGCTGGGATGACAGGCGTGAGCCACCACGCCCGGCACTGTGGTATGTGGTACCGGTTGCTGCTGGGCGTGAGTCTCCACGCCAAGTACTGTATATGGTTTCCAGGGATTGAACCCAGGCCCCTGAGCTTGCAAGACAGGCGCTGGAACCACTGAGCCAAATCCCTGGCCCAAAAAACTATTTAGAAAGGTATCATGGTCATCTCCATTTTACAAATGGAGAAATTGAGACCTGGAGAGGTTGCGATTTTTCTCAGCAACGAGAATTAAGTAGGATGATGTGCTGTGGAAAGGAGGCCATTTGGGAGGCTGCATTGAAGAGGTGACACGTGAGGACAGACCAGGAGAAAGTGGCGGAGAGATGGAGGTGTTATAGCTGGAATGTTTGTCCTTCCCTAAATTCACACATTGAAGTGCGACTCCTTAGGGAATGGCATTACAAAGGGGAGCCTGTGACGTTCCTGTCCTGTTTTGTGGCACTGGGGACGCACTGCAGGGCCTTGCGCACGGGAAGTAAGAGCTGTGCCACTGACCTACAGCCCCAGCCCAGAAGATGGGGCCCTGGGAGGTGACCACATCGGGGAGCTTGTGAGTGGGATCAGTGCCCTTAGGAAAGGCCCACGGGAGCCCCGCAACCCTGGCTCCGTGGGAGGACACTGTGAGAAGGTGGCAGCCCGCAGCCCAGAAGAGGGTCCTCAACAGGACCCGACCACGCTGGCGCCAGCATCACAGATCACCTGCCTCCGGAACCGGAAGTGCATTTCTGTTGTATCTAAGGCACCTGGCTCATGGCCTGTTGTTACAGCAGCCCTGTAGGCTGAGGCAGGAGCACACTGCGCAGAGATCAGAGCAACAGAGTTCTAGGCAGAGGGAGAGCAGGGGCCAAAGCCCTGGCGCAGGGTCTGCTCGGACAGCGGGGTGCTACGGGCCTAGGGGTGAGCGGGGAGGCAAGGGAGGCGAGACGTGGGGGCGCCTGGCCCGGCTTGCAGGCTGGTGGAGAATCTGCTGACCTGAGTTGGCTCAGACATCAGCCAATGCATGCAGTCCGAGTTTGGAGACGCAGCATGCGGCCGCTGCCTGCGGGGCTCAGCGCCTCCTCCCTCCAACAGTGACCCACGCAGCCTAGCCCAGGGTCACATGGCTGCGAAGAGGGGCAGGCACCTGAAAACGGTGCAGGAAGAGTGAGGCTGTCAGCGGGGTCCGTGGTGGGTAAAGGCTGGATGATGTCTGGAAGTGTTCTGAGGAAAGGAACAGAGGGGAGCGAGGTGTCTGGGCAAAGCTCGGCCTGTGCCAAGGGCCTGTGGCTGGACACTGCAGGGCCCAGGGGCTTAGCTGGCAGGAGGGTGGCATGCTTGGGCAGGAGAACAAGAAAAAGCATCCTAGAATGGGTGCGGTGGCACACGCCTTCGGGAGGGTGAAGCAAGAGAACTTCAAGTTCAAAGCTGGGCCACTAAGTGCAACTCTGTCTCCAAGAACTGTAAGAGTTTTTAAGGGTGGGGGTACAGCTCGATGGTAGAGCTCTTGCCTAAAATCTGTGAGGTCCTAGGTTCCAGATTCACCAGAAATAAAGCCAGGTGTGGTGGCACATGTCTGGGAACCCAGTTTGAGCCTGAGACGGGGGATCACAGTGAATGTGAGGCCAGCCCGAGGTATAGTAAGTCCAGCCTGAACGTCATCATGAGACTGTGTCCCAAAACTCAACCTAAAAAAATAAATGAATAATACTAATATTAAAAGGGGCCAGCCTCGGAAGTGCCAGTGGATCCCTGGTCACTCACAGCGGCATTGGTTGCCCTGTGAGTCTGGTCGCAGTAACTTGGGGTCTGCTCTGAGCCTTGGAGCCCCCAGACCCCCAAAGGGCTTGGCCGCAGGGCCTGACTCCCCTTTCCTGACTCCCTTGTATCCTCTGTGTCCTGCCAGCCATGCAGGAGGACCGCACTTCACAGGTGGAGAAACTGAGGCACAGTTGCAGGCGCTTTCTCGGGTCGGCCACTAGAGAAGAGCAGATGTAGGACTTTAACCCAGAGCCCGCCTCAGGATGGTGACTTCCACCCGCCTCGCCCTTCCTGCGCCAGCAACAGCTTCCTGCGGGCTTCGCAGAGTGGAGAGAGATGAAGCCGGGGTGGGTGGGGAGCTTGGCAGGATGCTAGCGAGCTGGGACGAGGGACTTCCAGCCGCACTGAGGGTCAGCGCCGTCAGTGCCCTGTGGACGGTCACATGTGCCCGGATGTCACACGGCCCTCTCACCACAGAGAAACAGGAGGACCTGCCCACCGCCACACACCTGCCCATAACCGTGAACGCTGGCATCGTGGTGGCCGCCATCATGGGGCCCCTGGTCACCGGGGTCCTACTCAGCAGCATTGTCTGTCTCCTGGTCCTGAGAGTCCACAGGGCCCAGAGCCCCCGGTACAGCAGCCTCCAAGAGAGGGGGAGGGAGGGAGGGAGGGAGGCTGCCTGCCAGCATCTCACTGTCCTTCCTTCCATGCCCCCAGGGAGACAACCACCGGGAAGCCGGAGCTGAGCCCCCGCCCTGAGGCTGGTAAGCCACCAGCCCTCCCCAACCCAGCCCGAGAACACAGCCGGGCGCCACAGTGCCCCCTGCCCCCCGCAGCTGCCTTTCCTCCCCTGGAGTCTCCCCTCCACCCCACAGCACAGCCGCCCAGGGTCCCCACACCCCGCTCTTCGGCTCCAACCCCCATGGCTCCCCAGCGTCCCTGGCCCGAGTCCGGCCTCCTCAGCGTGGTTCTCTTCACACGCCACCCGCCATCTTTCCCGGCTTCCTGTCTCCCGTGTGACTTTCTTCTCCAACAAAACACTGTATTGCACTATCCAGACCAAGCACATTCCTACAGCCTGGCCGGCAGCTCCCTCCCCACTAGGCCTCCTCCGCTCTCTTCTCGAGGTCCCCCCTGACCCTTTGCTGCCCAACCCTGGACACCCTGGGCTCTCACTGCCCACTGTCACCGTGGACTGGGAGCCCCAGAGGGCCCGAGCTGCACCGCCGTGTCCCCAGCACGTGGTCCAGCAGGAGCAGGACTAAGTGAAGGAATCAGTGACTGTCACGTGCTGTCTGTGGCCTGTGGCCACTCTGTTAGCAGTCCCTCCCCTTGTCCTCTGCTTCAGGTGACAACATCTACGAAGTGATGCCATCTCCAGCTCCCCTGGTGTCCCCCCTCAGTGACGTGGGGCCCATGAACTCAGCCGCCGTGAGTGTCATCCTCTTCCCCAAAGCCAGCTTCCAACAGTGGCTCCCTCGGAGTTGCTGGTGGCACACCAGGGTGCCTTGGCACCCAGTTTGGAAACCGTCTCCCTGTCTGTCTCATACACCCTTCTGAGGACCATAAGAAGAGGCGGAATGGCAGGCGGCCTTCGTCTCCGTCACAGGGCTTCTCAGGAGTGGGTGTGTCTCATACACAGCTGCTTCCTGCACTGAGCAGATGTTTTCCCTTTCCAATGGGGGCATTGGCACAAGGAAGAGAGGGGGATAGAAATAGGTTGTTTCAGTCAAATCAAACAGAGAAACTTACCAAGCAAAGGCTAAGCACTGGGAACCCAGGTGTTTGGGGTGGGGTTGGCCAGAGGGGACGGTGACTTACAGGGAGGTAACTTCCTCTGCTCACGGGCCTCACACTTGGGAGCAATGGGGACTTCGAATGCAGGCCTGGTGATCCCAGAGGTCAAAGACTGGAGGGCACCCAGGCCAGCGTGGTGGCACACACCTGCCATCGCAGCTCTTCAAGAGGCCGAGGCAGGAGGATCACAAGTTTGATCCTAGCCCAGTGACGTAGGTAAGACCCTGTCTCAGAATAAAAATTTAAAAGGGCCGGGGAATGTGGCTCAGTGTACAGGCCGTGGGTACAATGCCCAGCACCAAAAAGAAAAAACCCGCAGAGGGCAGAGGAGTGCAGGGTTCAGCAGCACTCTTGTCTTGCAGCCCCCCGCCCCGCCCCCAGCCCTGCCGCCAGAGCAGGAGCATGGCCACTACCAGGTACGGAGGGGACTCAGGGATGCCAGGACCTGGGAGGGGTGGAGAGGGCAGGAGGGGCTTCCTCACATCACCCCGCTGCCCTCGCAGCGTCCCGGGCACACTGAGGTCACACAGGCCGAGGCCCATCAGTCCCAGCCTCCTCCTCCCCCACCTATAATTGCTCTCTCTGTGCCCAGGACCTGCTGAACCCCGACCCTGCCCCTTACTGCCGGCTGGTACCCACATCCTCCTGAGGCCTCCGGGAGCCCGGCTGGGGGTGGCACTACAGAAAGTCCCCGACACTGGCAGGGCAAGGCTGTGAGGATCGGGTGAGCGTGTGTGGAGAGGGCAGGGCAGAGCCAGGCCTGCTCCCCACTCGGCCTGCTGTCTGCCGAAGCCGGTGCCTCCGCCAGGCCACTCCTTCCGGTATCTGGGCCTCAGTGGCCCCATGGACACCCCATGCCTGGCTCCAGTTTTCTGTCCAAAACGTCCCACCCCCTCTGGAGACCAGAGACGCCACCATGTGTGTCTCAGTGCGAGGAGCGTGTGGCCCTGAGAAGTCCTGACACCGCCCGGACAGCTCCTGCCCCCTCCCCCCCAGAACCTCCTGCCAACCTCCAGCAGGCCCCCCAATCCCTCAGGGCAGCACCCGCTCCATCTGTCCCACCCGTCACCCCTCCGTTCGTTCATTCACTCAGCAATAAATGAGCCCTCGCTCTATGCAGCTCTGGAAGCCTGGGGGTGAATATGGCAGACGAAACTCGGCCAGGGGGAGAATCTGGAGACAAAGTAACTACCGACTGGCAACAGGGAAAATGGAGAAGGGAGGAGCCGGATTGCTGGGGCTCTGGGACCAGAAACGGAGAGCGCAGAGGCCTCACCCAGAAAGGTGACAAACCAGCAGAGATGGACGGTGGAAGGACGGGCCACAGGGCTCTCACAGGACAGCATTCCAGGCAGAGGGTGCAGCAGGCTCCTGGCCCCGAGTAGGCTGTATTTGGCATATTCAAAGGGTGGCAAGGGCACCTTGTGGAGGGCAAAGGGGAAAGGAAGAGAAACAAAGTCAAAGATGAGAGGGTGGATCATGCCATCCATGTCAGATGCAAGCCTGTTTTCCCAGCACTTGGGAGGCTGAGGCAGGAGCAACCCAATTAACAATTTAGATAGACATTGTCTCAAAATTTAAAAACTGAAACCGGGGTGAGGAGGTAACTTAGTGGGAAGGTCCTGGGTTCAATCCTCAGTACTGAAAAAAGTTAGAAAAAGCTGGGTGTGGTGGCTCACCCCTGTAATCCCAGCACTAGGGAGGCAGAGGCAGGAGGATTGCTGTGCGTTTGAGGCTCGCCTGGGCTACATAGTGAGCTCAAGGCCAGACTGGACTATAAAGCGAGACCCTGTCTCAAAAAACTAAAAAACAACAACAACATAAGTTAGAAAAGAAAGGGGGTGCTGGGGGTGAGAAGACACTGTAACCACATGTGGGCACCCAAAGCTGCCCACGTCGTAATCACCTGTGAATATCAGCTCAGATGAGAAAAGATTGCAGCTGTGCTTACCCTCAAGGCCTGGAGATGGGGAATAATCGAGGGTGGCCAGGTGGCCCCATGTGCCATCAAGGGCTCCTCAACAGGGCACAAAGGGAGAGAGGGCTGGAAGGAGCAACAGGCACAGAACCTGGCAGGATACACCCTCAGGCTGGGCAGGAACCACCCGCCAGGCTGCAGCCCTGTGTCAGAGCTGAGCCACATGAGACAGCTCCCGTCAGCACTTGCGAGCTGTGATGACACAGAGGCCTCTAGAAGCAGAAAAGAACATGGCATCTTCCCTCGAGCCTCCAAGAAGCTCCCAAAGGCCAACACCTTCACCATTCACCAGAGAGACCCACGCTTGTTTGTTTTTATTAACTCAGGCTGGCCTCAAAATCTTGGTGGTCCTCCCGCCTCAGCCTCCCAAGTGCAGGGATTACAGGTGTGCACCACCACACCCAGCAAGATCCATTTTAGACTCTGGACCACCGGGGCTGTAAAATAATAAATGTGCATTATTTAAAACCACTTAGTTTATGGCTCTTTGTTACAGCAGTGGGAATGTAATATAGAGATGAGGAAGAATTTGCAGGAGGGGAAGTCATGGCTCAGGCAGATAGAGCACAAAGATGCGTGGATGAGGGACGTCGCCATCACCAGCCTCTCAAACAGCTGGCGTCTGCCCCTTGGACCTCCTCCTGGCAAAAATGGTCATCCAGGGCCCAGGACTCCATTCTGTTCCTTTTACCCCAAACAAAGAGACCCATATGCCTCGTTTCTATACTAGCCACTGCTTATCAAACCTCGATACCACTCTCTCCTTTTCTTTGAGGTTTTTAACCCAAGCATGTGGTTGCCTGTTATAATGTAAAAACTACATTTCCCAGATATCCTTGTGGCCGTGTGTGGTCATGTGACTACCTGTAGCCCAATAAGGTAAGGCAGAAGCTGCACAAGTAGTTCCTAAGACCTGTCTTTCATGGGAGAGAATCCTTCCTCTCCTGGTTACCCTTTCCCTGGGGCTGGAGAACATATGGGGTAGTAGGAACCCCGTTGGGTCATATGGCTAAGGGCAATGCCTTGGTGGACAGCTGAGCCAAGTAGGAGAGAAAAACTGATTTTGAGATTTTGTCATAGTCATCTTCTAAATTCCAATTCATACAAACCCCACCTCTAAGAACCCCGGACCTTCCCACTGAGTTACCTCCTCCCCCTGTTTTCAGTTTTTAAATTTTAAGACAATGTCTATCTAAACTCTCAACAGCTCTCTGAGCCTCACTGTCACCCACATTTCATTGGTTGAACAAATCACAGGGCGCAAGCTAATGTCAGGAATGGGCAGGTGCAATTGCACGATGTTCCCAGAAGAGGGCGTCCTAGAGTGGTACATGGAGCTCAGTAAACCATCAGGATTCAAACCCAAACCCAGGGGACTGCATCGCTTTCCAGAGAGAGAGAGAGGGCCATCTGTCCACTCCCTGGTCCTGCACTCATGCAGCAGACACCTGACTGGAGCAGCCGGGTGCACAAAAATGAAAGGATATTTGGAACAAAACATTGGCGGAATTTGGTTCCGGTTTGACTATTAGGGAGGAGAAGATATCAATGATTCATGCATTTATCAGTTCAACCTTGAGGACAGCGCTGCTTCAGGGGGACAGGTGGGGAGCTGACCTCCCGGTCTCCAGGGACACCACATGATCCGTGTCCATGAAATGTCCACAACAGGCGAGGGTCCATGGAGAACGTGGGGTACCAGGGCTGGGGGGGGGCACTGAGGAATGACTGTTAGCGGCAGTGGGGCTTCTTCTGGGTGATGCGAAATTCTCCATTGGGTGTAGAGACCGTTGCACAGCTCTGTGAATTCACTGAAAACCACTGAAGTGTGCACTTTAAATCAGTGCCCTGAATGATACCGACATCCCCTCACTCAGGAGGCTGAAGCAGGAGGGTTGCTGTGAGTTTGAGGCCAGCTTTGGCAACATAGTGAGTTCAAAATCAGCCTGAACTACATAGTGAGACCCTGCCTCAAAAATAAAATAAAATAGGGTTAGCAATGGCGGCTGAGCTGGGGGGATGGCTCGGGATGGCGTTTGGCCTGCGCTTGCTGTTGGCAACTATGCTTCACGCGGTATCGGCTTTCACAGCCGAATTTTCATCAGAGGCATGCAGAGAGTGAGGCTTCTCTAGCAACTTGCTCTGCAGCTCTTGTGATCTTCTTGGACAGTTCAACCTACTGCAGCTGGATCCTGATTGCAGAGGATGCTGTCAGGAAGAAGCACAGTTTGAAACCAAAAAGCTATATGCAGGAGCTATTCTTGAAGTCTGTGGATGAAAACTGGGGAGGTTCCCTCAAGTCCAAGCTTTTGTCAGAAGTGATAAGCCCAAACTGTTCAGAGGACTGCAGATCAAGTATGTTCGTGGTTCAGACCCTGTACTAAAGCTTTTGGACGACAATGGGAGCATCGCTGAAGAGCTAAGCATCCTAAAATGGAACACAGACAGTGTAGAAGAGTTCCTGAGTGAAAAGTTGGAGCGCATATAGATCTTGCTTATATTTTGTCCTATCTTTTTTGTTATTGAATGAAATATTACAGCACATGAAAAGAATTTAGTTTTTGCCTGCTTCCATTAATCAGTCTTTTTACTGTGAGGCATTAAACATCTGATTAAAAATTGAAAGTGCCAACGCAGTTCCATGACGTCTAAGGAATTGGCAAGATTAACAAAACTCATATTTTAATAAATTTCTGTCAACTTGAATTTGTTGATACCACTAACAAAAGTGCTTTGTGATAATCTTGTGATTAACTGTGCAAATGATAGTTTATGATTATTGGTCAAGTCTTATAAACAACTTATTTTTAAATTAGTTTGGTTAATAAAAAATTACTGCTTATATATTGTATGGTCTTCTGAAAGTAATGGCAGAAAACTACAAAGGAAATAAGGTATGCCAAGCCTCAACAGGTTGCGTAATCCTTAGAACCTCTCCTACATTTGTATTGCCCAACTTTCTCTTTAATGGAAATACTATGTAGAGTTTATAATAGATGTACTACATAAAAACTTTGTAGCCTCC
>PVIR01026684.1:0-23645 GCA_004026965.1 Petromus typicus | reverse complement strand
TGGTGGTGCACACTCTGGGAAGCTAAGGCAGGACGATCACAAGTTTGAGCCAAGCCTGGGTACCTTAGTGACTTAGCAAGCCCTTATCTCCACATATAAAGGACTAGGGTGTAGTTCAGTACAAAGATGTTAGGTTCAGTCTCTAGTACTGCCAAGTGTGGAGGCACACATCTGTAATCCCAGCACTGGGGAGGCTTGCAAAGAATGTGAGGCCAGCCTGGGTTATATAGTGAGTTCAAGGCCAGCAAGACACTGACTCAAAAAATAAATATATAAAAAAATCAATCCCCAGGGCCTGAGTTTGATCCCCAGCACCACAAAAAAAAAAAAAAAAAAAAAAAATCAGTCCCTAAGATCATACATGCGCATGTGCACACACGCGCACGCGCGTGCACACACACACAATCATAAATACACAGTCTGTCATAACTTATAACAGGCACATGTGAGGAAACTGGGTCTCAAGATAAACTGTTGAGTGCCAGGGATTTAGTTCAGTGGTTCTGGCGCCTGGGGCCCAGGTTTGATCCCTGGTAACCACATACCATACTGGGCGTGGAGACTCACACCCAGCAGCAACTAGTACCACATTCCATTGCCGGGCATGGTGGCTCATGCCTCTAATCCCAGCACTCAGGAGGCAGAGGCAGGAGGATTGCAGTGATGTGAGTTTGAGGCCGAGCACAGGGCCAGCCTGAACTACAAAGTGAGACCCTGTCTCAAAATAAATAAATAAATAAATAAATAAATAAATAAAAAATAAACTGTTGAGTGAAAAAAGCCAGGCATGGAGATTATGAATAGAATTCCACTGCTTGTCAGAAAATCAGAGTCTCACGCATGAAGTCCCGTATACACACAGGCTGTCTTCAGGAACTGTTGACAATGACTGCTTCTGGCATGAACCGCCAGATGACAGGAAGCTTTACTGTGGCTACTTTTGTACCCTCAGAATTTTGAAATGTTTTGTATGACCTAACTTAAAAGAAGTAACTTTATTTGGTTATTTAAAAAATATATAACTCTAAAAAATTAAGTATGTATATTGGTCACTAAGGAGAAAAATCTCAGAAAGTACCATTGAAGTTGCAGACATGGTTTGGGTTCTCCCAAAGTCTCCCAAAGTCTCCAGCACTTGGGGACTCAGGGACCACAAGTGACACCTCAGGTTACTGTCTGCCCTGACTCGGGGGCTCCTGGTGCATACTGGACTGCCTTTTGAGTGACCCTCAGATCACCTTTCTGCTGTGATCAGGAACTGCAGGCATCTCACCTTTTAGCTTCCATCAAGACTTTTAACATAATAATAGCACACTCATTTTTATTATTTTCCATTGTGTTTGGTTCATGCCATAGGATTGTCATTCCCCAAAAGTAGCTGAGAAGGCTTCCTGTCGTTCTGTGTCCAAGGAATGTAATAGTGTACATCCAGCTATATCAATCCCTTGGTGGATGAACCAAGACCTACATAAGTGGTTATGAATAAATAAATACACCCTGCTAGGCAGCAAATGGAGCTCATCTTAATGTCACATTGCAGTTTAGATATTGCAAACCTGCTTCCTAGAAGAAAGCATACTTGTACACACGCATAAACCTACACACGCAGAGACACACACATGCACTGCACACTTCTTCATAAGGAAGTTCTCTTTCCATTGCTACTAAGGGCAGTGGAAACTCTTAAAGGATTTTATGCCAGGGAGTGACCTGAGGAGATCTGTAGTACTGAAAGGTGGGGAATGGAAGGGATCTTCGCGGCGGAAGTAGGGAAGGAGAGAGGAGGTGGAGGCACCGTACAGAGGTCCAAGCTAGATGGGGCAGTGACAGGGAGCAAGCTGGGCTTGGCACATAGAAAAACTGCTCCGAAATTTGCAGAATGCCTTCCTGTGGACCTACTTGTGGGCCACTCTGTCCACATCAGCCCTGCGCAGCCCTGTCCTGTGATCCATTCCAAACAAAGATGACAGGCTTTCCTTAGGATTTGCAAAGGACACAGAAGAGGTTCATGCTCAGGTGCTGCAGTTCCTGTGAGAAGCAGAAAGTGCCGAGAAACTGGAGTCTGTGCTGGAGCCCTGTGCTGCTCAGGAACGCAGACCTCCAAGGTGTCAAGCAGAAAGAAGCTTGTTGAAAATTATATGTGGGTGAGGCAGAATTTCAGGCGGAAGGGCAGAGGTTTTTCCTTTGGTCTTGCATTTATTCCAACCAATACTCAGCTCTCTTCTAAGTCCCCAGTGTTGGGCCCCGTGGAGCCACACAATAACAGACCAGTGGCATCTTCACACAATAGAGAAGGCCAACTCTGGCTCCCAGTTCTTGACCTCCCCTGTCCTGAGTGTGGGCCTTACTGCTTAGCCTCTGTGGACCTCATTTCCCACAGGAGTGAAATGGTGATTCCTGTCATCTCTCTTCGGGAATGTAACATGAACAATGACTGCAGTCTGTCCTTGTCATGTGCTATCCTTCTATCACAAAGAAAGCAACAAACTCATAATGCAGTGATTATTTTAGCCAACGCTCCAAGTGTCCTATGGTGAATGAGGAGGAAGGAAAGTGGGTGAGAACACAGACCCTTCAATTCCCTGCTTCAGTGAGGACAGCTCAACTCTGACAGACTGGAAGTCTGGGTTAGCTTTCTTGTGAACAAGTGGCTCTCCTGCTGAAACAGCTCGAGAACTGATGTTACAGGGCATTTCTCCCTGGGCAACTCAGATATCTGGCCTTAACCCAGAGATGGCATGTAGATCGTGATAATGTCCTGTGCCTGCAGCAGACATCAGTAATCCATCACCGGCCCTCTTCCACCGAACCGTAATAGAATCTCTACATTATTAGCAACACTATATTTCCAGCAGCTAGTTCCACAGTGGGCCTAGGAGATAGAAACCAATTTTCTACTCTTTTGATTTTTCACTGTAGGTTGACCTTGAGTGTTCACTTGAATTGAGGACAATCGTTGCTCCAAAACTTCACATGAGTAAATGAAGTTCGTTGGAAGTCTTTGCCTTCATAAATGTGCTTTCCTAACACACATATTAGAAAATATCGGTTCCTCTTATTCTGCTTCCATCCTCGTATACCCCTTCTTCCTCGCATTTGATGTTTGCAAATCATTCTCGACTTTTAAAGCTTTCCTCAAGTGCCGTTTACTTCCTGCCTGAACTACTACCTCACTCTGAGCTTTCACGGCATTCCCTAGTCTGCTTGTGGCATTTAATGCCTTGTATTATCTTGGGTGGTTTTTTTTTTCTATAAATGCTTTGTGTTAATAGTGTTTGTTATTTTAGGCTGTCAAAACAGACTACCCACAAATAGGTCATGTTTGGCGTAAGGATTATTTTGAGCTGATGACAGTTGAGAAGTGGATGGAAGATAAACTCTCTGCCATCCTGTTTGCCTAAAGACAGGGCATAGATTTGTAACGGTGCCAGCTCCCCCAGGAGGGATGGCAGCTACTCACCAGCGATGGCTGCAGACCAGCACAAGTAACAGGAAGCTAGTAACAGACCTCACTAACCAACCCTTCTCTTCCCCATAGTCACCCCCTTGATCTGCTGTCCTAAAAACCTAACATCTTTTTCCTTTGTCTTGTTACTTTCCTAAAAATGTATTTTTCTTCTTTTAAGATGCTCTGTAAAAAGAGAAATAATAAGAAAAAAAAAAGAGAAGAGGACCAAGAAGTGGCGGGAGGACAGAAAGTGGGGCGGGAAGAGGGTGACAAAAGAACGACAATGTGTTGTACACGAAGCGTCTCCCCACGATGGATGTAATCATAATATACCGCAAACATGCACCAGCAAAAATTAAAAAATTTAAAAAGATGCCCTCTAAGCACGGGGTCTAGCCTCTTCAAGGTCCTCATCACAGAATTACCCCCAGGAATGTACAATGCATGTGTTCATAAACTTGTTTATTTTTCCTCTTATTAATCTCTTTTCAGTTGGATTCAGGAAGTCCAGCCATTGAACCCAAGAGGGTAGAGGAAAAGGCTTTTTCTTTCCTATGTTTCTATTTAGACAGTGACAGTACCACATATCTGCCTTGCTCCAAAGTCGCCCAGTAGTTAGTTACTCAGTACGTATTTGCCGAAAGAATAAATCAACACAAACCAATCTGAGGACCAGCCCAAAAGGCGGTCGCCTGGAGCTGACTCTGAGCATGCTCAGCCTGCGGCCTCTGTCGGTGAGTGGGAGGGGATTACTCAGGGCACCGGCAGGCGTCTTGTTTTGTTCGTGCTGTACTGGTACACCGAACAATCCCTAGTATATAGTGGGCCCTCGATTGATTGAAAAGAAGAATAAATGAATGAAAGATGGGTAGAAAGAATGCTACAACCTGAGAATGACTTCTGCTGTGTTTATCTCTTGTGAAGTTAAGGCATTCAGTGGTTAAAGAAGATCCAGCCAGTTGTGAAACCAGCTGATGGCTACCTGGTGAATTCTTTTTGTTTGTTTGTTTGGGGGGTTTTTTGGTTTGTTTGTTTTGTTTTTTGAAACAGGGTCTCGCTTTGTAGTTCATGCTTGCCCTGAGCTCAGCCTCAAACTCACATCACAGCAATCCTCCTGCCTCTGCCTCCCGAGTGCTCGGTTTACAGGCGTGAGCCACCACGCCCAGCACTGTGGTATGTGGTACCGGTTGCTGCTGGGCATGAGTCTCCACACCCAGTATTGTATGTGGTGACTGAGAATTGAACCCGGGCCCTTGTGCTTGCAAGACAGGTGCCGGAACCACTGAGCTAAATCCCTGGCCCTACCTGGTGAATTCTTTAGAAACCTGCACACTTCATATTTCTCCAAACAGCTGGGTTAGGGCGATGAAGATATAACTTAACCTTTAACTGGCAATTTACTAACTCCTGGCTTGTGGAGTAGACATGGTTTTTTAAAGATCAAACTAAGCATATGGTCCCTAGTTTGCTCCCCACAATGCCAGATGAGACCCTGTCTCTAAAAAAAATCAAAGCACTCTGCGTACTTTTCTTGTTTATATTTGTTATCAAAATAATTTCAAAAATTGCTTGCCATGTATTTGGGAAATGAGGATTTCCATCTCCCAGGGTAATCCACGATCACAAGAGAACTGCGTGATGGCTTACTAGCAGGATCACTCAGTAATGAAGTAGTTGGCCTTTCTGCTACATGTACATGGCTGACAGAGAAACCCATGTGCTGAGTCACATTCCTAATCCCCAAGCCAAATACTGACATCAGCAAGGTAGCTTTATAAATCCTGAGATTTGTAATCCATTAACTAGTAATAGTAGGTGCTCAAGCAAACATCAAATTCTTTTTTTTTTTTTTTTTTTTTTGAGACAGGATCTTGCTTTGTAGTTCAGGCTGGCCCCGAGCTCAGCCTCAAACTCACATCACAGCAATCCTCCTGCCTCTGCCTCCCGAGTGCTGGGATTACAGGTGTGAGCCACCACGTCCGGCACTGTGGTATGTGGTACATGGTACTGGTTGCTGCTGGGCGTGAGACTCCACGCCCAGTATGGTATGTGGATACCGGGGATCGAACCCGGGTCCTTGCGCTTGCAAGACAGGCGCCAGAATCACTGAGCTAAATCCCCGGCCCCCAAACATCAAATTCTTGCATTTACTATTCAACACATAGCTTTTCAATGCCTGCCCTCCATCAGATTGTTAGATTTGGCTTTAACAACACCACTGGTGTCCTTCCTCAGAGTCAAGCTGGTTAGTGAGTGCAGACCCGATACTGTTCTCTTGTCTGACCTGCTATTTCCAAATGGCTCGATTAAGGCAGTAAAACTGAAGTGGGCTGGATCTTCCTTTATCATTTCTAATCAATCGAGACTCAGTTCTGCTCTTGAAGATGACCTGGGGAGAGATTTTATTGGGCCCTTTGCCTATGCAAACTAGTATATAACCATTAACTAGTTAATCCAAATCGGTCCCTAGAGAGGCCTGGCAGAACCATTATCTCTGTAGCGCTGGTCAGGGCCATGGAGTGAGAATAGAACTTGTGCACAATGAGCTGGGTCAGCTGCCTCACTCCCTGACACGGATGCATCTGTCCTTATGTGTCTGACCTGAAGGGAGACTCATGCTGCCACCTTCCATCCCTGCTCTCGGTGATCGCATTCCCACTGTCCTATCTTCTCAGACACTCAGTCTCACCAGAAGCCCCACCCCCACCCCGGAGAAGTACTGGCCGTATGAAACAAGGCTGGATGGACTTTTATATTTGAGAAATGACTTATATTTGAGAAATGAAATTTCCAAATTCTATGCAGGCCTCAGTGAAGGTTTTATGTTTTGTTTAGGTTTGGGTTTTTGCAGTCCTGGAGATCCAACTCACAACCTTGTACTTGCAAGGCAGGTGACAGCACCACTGAGCTAAATCCCCAGCTCTACACCTCAGTGGGACAGGCTGAAGTCAGGTAAATCTTGAATCCAAATTGTGGTTTTGTTGCTTAGTAGCTACGTGACTTGGGGTATATCAATCTATCTCAAACCTCAGTTTCTTTCTGTGTTAATACCCATGGAATCATAGCAAGAATTAAATAGCACAATATCTGTAATCTCTTGGCATCATGCTTGCACATAAATACTAAATGTACAGTAGGTAAAAATTATTAGGCAACTCTTACTAATGGCATTCGCAAGGGAATGGAAGAGACTAAGTCAGTTACAGTTGGTCTTTGCAATAAAACACACCTAAAAAGTTTTACAGACAAGACAGCATAAACCGGACTTACAGATGGACAGATTTACGTAAATCTGTATTTTCTGTCTCTATCTTCTCTATAGAAGAAAGGAACATGGTTCATAGACCATCTACCCAGACACAGAACACTGTAGAGCAAGCAGACATACTTTGAAGAAATTCATTTATTATGAGCTGAAATGCAAATGAGAAGCTAGTATTCTGTCATTTATCTGTTTTTCTGATGCTTCACAGACTCCATAGAAAACCAGTCTAACGACCTTCACTCCAAACTTGAACAATCTGCTGAGAGAGATGCAGGTTTCTGATGGCCTCGTGTATATGGCTTTAATTTTATTTCTGAAATAAAGGAAATACAAAGACATTAACTCTGAGTCTATCAAAGAAAGAACTCTGTAATTGCAGTCTGGCAGCAAATGGGCTTCGCCTATGTGTACTGCAAAAGCCAGATAATTAGTCCTGCCCATTTATCTGAGTCCAGGAGCAGACACACAACAATGACAACTGTATTAGGCAGGAGAATTTTATTTGCTCCCTGAAGACTGGGCTGCTGTGATGCTCACCCATAGCAGCAAAACCCAAATTGCAGCCAAGAAGTCTGAACCTGTGTGCCCACAGTGGCAGCCACCTGCCCACATGCCCACTGACCATTTGAAGTGTGACCTAAAGTGAGACCTGCGGCAAGTATAAAACATATACTCCATTTCTTTTCCTTTTCTCTTTTCTTTTTGTGCCATGCTAGAGACTCAGAATAAGCACTCTGCCACCAAACTGTCCCCCAGTCTAACACATTGCATTTTGAAGACAATGTGTATATAGGGGTGTAACTACTGCGCATTTAGTATTTATGTGCTGGTGTTTGAGCTCCCAATTGCAAAACGTATTTGGCCTAGGTAGAGTCCTATCCTTGGATTTTGTAACATACGGTGGGTCCTTATCACATATGTCAATTCTTTTTCACTTAATCTAACTCAAGAGAGGCACTGTATACCAAAAGGTCTTAGTAATCCATACTTCGAAACCCACCCCCCCCACCACCACATACCCTTTGCAGTACTGGGGATCGAGCCCGGGGCTTTCATGATGAACTCCGCTGAACTCCCAGCCTGGTTTGATATTCTGAGATAAGATTTCTCTAAGTCTCTGAAATTACCTGGGCTGGGCTCGAGTTTAGGATTCTTATGCTTCAGCCTCCCAGAGAGCTTAGTTTACAAGTGTGCACCATGATGCCTCACCTGTATTCTAGGCCAGGGATGGCAGACCTCTCAGTGCTTTCAATAGCACTATCACTGACCGCACAGCTGCAGGCTTCTGTGCATGTGTATCCCTCTCCGAGGTGTAAATGCAAATCTTCATGACTTTAGAGAGACAGCTCCTTTGTCATTACAAAGGTGTCATTACAGTCTCTGACAAGCTTCACTCTGTCTGCAATGACCTATTTTTTCTTTCTTCTGCCTCCTCCTCCTCCTTCTTCTTCCACTCTCTGTTTCTCTCTCTCTCTCTCTCTCTCTCTCTCTCTCTCTATCTCTGTCTCTCTCATTTGGAGACAAAGTCTCATTTTGTAGTTCAGGCTGGTCCTGAACTCAGCCTCAAACTCAGCAATCTTCCTCCCTCTGCCTCCTGAGTGCTGGGATTACAGGTGTGAGTCATCACACCTGGCATTGTGGTATGTGGTTAACGGGGATCGAACCCAAGAACTTGCACTTGCAAAGCAGGTGCCTGAACCACTGAACTAAATCCCAGTCCTCTCTCTTTTTTTTTTTTTTTTTTAGGTTTTTTGAGACAGGGTCTCGCTTCGGAGTTTAGGCTGGCCCTGAGCTCAGCCTCAAACTCATCACAGCAATCCTCCTGCCTCTGCCTCCCGAGTGCTGGGATTACAGGCGTGAGCCACCACGCCCGGCACTGTGGTATGTGGTACTGGTTGCTGCTGGTGTGGGTCTCCACACCCAGTATAGGTATGTGGTTGCCGGGGATCGAACCCGGGTCCTTGCGCTTGCAAGACAGGCGCCGGAACCATTGAGCTAAATCCCCGGCCCCCCCCCTCTTTTTTTAATATGAGTTCTCACTATGTTACCCAAGCTGCCTTGGAACTTGTGAGCTCAATGACCCTCCTATCTCTGTCTCTCAAACAGCTGGGACTCAGGTGTGCACCGCCACACCCAGTGAAGTCCCTTCTTATGAACATCAAAGCTTACAGCCCCAAGGACTAGGCTGCAAACTGGGAGCCCAAATTCTCTCTGGGGCTGAGAACATTAGTGGAAAAGCCCAGGACACAGAGCAAACAGAGGTCACACAGGGCTAGTTTCAGTTAACCTGACCCAGCTACCCACATTCCCTGGCAGAATAGAATTTGACAGAGTAAAAGTCTCTTTCCTTGTGAAATCTTTAAAAATATACCTGTTCAGATGGCCCTGCTATAAAGGCAGCTTGGAGATGGGAAGATATGCGGGTCCAGTGGGCTCAGCAGTTGTGGTAAGTGCACCTTTAGGAATAAAATAAAGCTCTTTCTAGGGCAGGGAGTCTTCTGGGAAGCAGTCAGAAGTCTCTGTGTAAAACAGTGCTGCTTTGATGTCACCCAGGGAGATGCTGCATGTCACCACATGCCACATGACCAACTCAGGGACTCTCAGTGTTTGCCCTTCCCAACCACTGCAAGTAATATTCATCCTGGGCCACTGAAAATGACTTTGATACCACACCTGCCCTATCCCAGCTCTGCTGGTGCTTTGCTTGGTATTTGTATTTGCCAAATGCTGTGACCCAAGCGGAATAGTCTTTGTAGCTGCAGCATTTTGAGTAAATGAATGAAATGTGCTTTCTCCCTCCTTTATTGCTGAGGAGCATTTCAAGGGGGTTAAGGAGCCCGCTGGTCTTTTGAAAGAAGAGAGAGAAGAAATTTCGATTTGGGGTATTGGTTTTTGTTTGTTTTGCCCTACTAATGGTTTTTTCCTCTTTAAGATGGGACTCTCACTAAGTTGCCAGGTTTGCCTCAAGTTTTCAATTCTTATGTTTCACCCTCCCGAGATGATGGGCTCACCAGTGTGCAGAACCACACTCTGCCCAGGCAAGATGTTACCTGATTAACCAGGTAGTTCTAGCACTCCAGGAGACTGGAGCAGGAAGAGCATAAGCTCAAGGCCAGCCTGATCTGCTTAGTGGGGACATTGGATAAATAAAATAAGACACATCTACATGTTGGAAAGCCACATAGACCAAGTAGGTAGATGGGAAGGAATGTGAGAGCACATTCTTTGAAGGGGAAAAGGTGAGCAGAATGTGTTGTTGAGGATGCTATCCCAGTGTTTCTCCTGTTAAAAAAGAAAATATGGTTTGTGAAAGGACAAAATTACAACTTAATTTATTTGAGTTTTTGTGGTACTGGGGTTTGAGCCCAGGGCCTTCACACTCAGCTACATTCTCAGCCCTTATTAACATTTTTTTGTTTTGCAACAGGGTCTCACTAAATTGCCCACGCTAGGCTCAAATCTGCAATCCTGCTGGCTCAGCTATTTAGAGTGATGGGATTACAGGTGTATGCCACCATGCCAGGCTGAAAACAAGTAATAACTCAGAGTTGTTACTGTTAGGAAGGGAGAGAATAGGAGCTATTGGTTGTCATTTTATTCTTTCATGTAAAATTTCTAACCATATTCATTATTGCTAATGTAATGTCTTAACTATTATCTATCACCAAGTTATCACCTGAGCAGTGAGGATGTGGGCCATTAAATATTTTCTTCTCTACTTCTCCATTGCTGAAAAAAAAAAGTTGTTTGTTTGTTTTTTTTAATTTCATCTTAATTTTTGTTTTCAGTGCTGCGGATTAAATACAGGCCTCTGCATTGCTAAGTGTGCAACCACTGAGCTAAAACTTCAGATTTAAAGCTTGATTTTATTTTATTTATTCATTTATAGTACTGAGGATTGAACCCAGAGCCTTTGTATTGAGTTACATCTCCAGATCTTTTGTTTTTTTCTCAGAGTCTCACTATATAGCTCAGGTTGGCCTAAAACTCCTAAGATTCTCCTTCCTCAGCTTCCTGAGTGCTGGTGTTACAGGAGTATGTCAGAATGTCTAGCTCCAGACCTTTTGTTTGTTTGTTTGTTTGTTTTTTTATTATGAGACTAAGACTTAATTTATTTGAGTCTCTAAATTTCCCAGCTGGATTTGAATTTGTGATTCTCCTGCTTCAGTGCCATCACATCTGGCTTTAAATTTTAATTAATTAATTAATTTATTTATTTATTTATTTTGAGACAGGGTCTTACTTTTTGTAGTTCAGGCTGGCCCTGAGCTCAGCCTTGAACTCACAGCAATCCTCCTGCCTCTGCCTCCCAAGTGCTAGGATTATAGGCGTGAGCCGCCATGCCCAGCACTGTGCTATGTGGTTCTGATTGCTGGCAGGCACTGGAACCACTGAGCTAAATCTCTGGCCTTTAAATTTTATTTTTAAAAGATATTTTAGTGAGATTTCTTTTTCTCCTGGGGAAAAAAAGGGCCCTCACATCTTATAGACTTTTGGTAGCAGGAGGAACTTGTAAGACAGCACAGTGCATAGAGTGAGCCCCCAAATATTACAGAGGATATGAGCCCTGGGGGAGAATTTTCTTTGCCACTATTGTAATAAAGCAGGCAGGTGTGCTGGGCAGTGCAGATCAGTTCACCATGGTGGGTGCCTGCAGTGCTGTGGTGAGAAAGCCCGGGGCCACCAGGGCTAAGGCGCGATCTGTGGGCCCTGGAAGGTCCAGAGGCAGCGGCAGCTCTCCCCTGGAAATCAAGCGGTGGGTGGCAAGAAGTCGCTCAGGGACAAGCCCTCCTGGCTGTGCTTGCGTTTCCAATACCCTGGTGGAGAAGCGAGTCTGATGGAAATGGGAGAGAATAGGAAAGCTAATAGTGCGTGAAATTAGCAGTGAACACCAGGAAATGTCGGCTGCAGTTCTGTCTGTTCCGGTGTAGGATGGAAAGCACAAGCATCCCATCAGAACAGAAGCTAAAAACAGAGCAAAATTCAGTCCCAGGCCTCTGCAGTGGGAGGAGGCCCTGCCGCACACCCATAGGGGGCGCCTGTGGCTAAGAAGACAGACCTGGGCACTGCATCAGACCAGCCTAGGGTAGCCACATAGCCTTAGTATCCCATGGTGCTGTGCAGTGCCAGGGAAGATGGTCACGTCGGAACTGATTACTGAATGGGACCAGAAGGCCAGCTCGGATAGATGCAATGTCACCTGTAGTAGGTTGCGTCTGTTGGAACATTGGGGGATTTTCCAGGCACTTGGAGATAGATTTGTCGTCTCTGGCCTAACATTATCAAAGAGCTTTTCTCATGACCAGCTCTTTTGGTTTGCTTTTTGAGACAGGATCTCACTGTGTAGTTCAGGGTGGCCTTGAACTCACTCTATAGCCCACGCTAGCATAACGTCACAGCAGTCTCCCTTCCTCAGTCTCCTGAGCGCTGGGATCACGGGTGTGCGCCACCATGCCAGGCTCAGGAGGAGCTCTTTGAACCTGCCTCAACTTCGTCTTCTGTGAGTCTGACGGTACAAAGCTGTCTGGTGCTTCAAAGTGCCTCTTGCACCATCCCTGTGTCTGCTATCTGCGTGAACTGACTGGCCTGGTGCCCAAAATAGTAGCATTGACCTTGCCTGTTTAGTCTGCGTCTCCCTGACCTGCATTAGATGGTATTGAGGAGCTGGGAAGGGGCGGGTCTCGGCAGCCATTTTGGAACATGGACAAATCATTTGATTCATTATTAAAATGGTGAAGGTTTTCATGTCTTTTTTTTGTTTGCTTGTTGGCTTTGAGCTTGTGATTGGCTTCGGGATTACTCCAGGCTGGTTTTGCACTCACAATCCTTCTGCCTTAACCTCCTGAGGGCTGGGACTGTAGATGTGAGGTATGCATCACTATTTTATTGTCTTTGTTATTGCGATTTTTGTTGTTTCTCAGTACTAGCTTTACATTCCCAGTCCCCACCCACCACCTTTATTTTAATTTTGAGACAGGGCCTCACTAAATCACTAAGTTGTCCATGCTAGGTTCAAGCTTGTGATCCTCTGCCTCGGTCTTATGGAGTGCTGGTAAATTGGAAAGGGTTTTTTTTTGTTTTGTTCTTGAGATAAGCATCATGCAGCGTTGCCCAGGATAGTTTGAACTCCTGAGCTCAGGCATCCTCCTGTTCCAGCCTCCCAAGAACTGGGATTACAGAAGCCAACCACTGTGCTGGCTAGAATCTGTCTATATTGTGCCTGAGAATTGGGTGAGGCGGGGTGGGGGTGGGGATGGTAAAGCTGGAGCAGCCAGGGCTAGAGAGTCTGGTTCTAGATGCAATTCTCTCATTCTCATTTAACAAGGACAGTATATCGGTGGTGCTTCTGCTGCCCTATCTCAGACAAGGTATAATCTTTGTTTTCTGCATGTTAGAGCTTCATGGAGATGTCAAGTCCATTAGAATCTGTGTCTATCTTTTATGTTTTGCTTCTTTGACTCTGCAGAACCTTATCTGTGGCAATTCTGTTAATGGCCGGCTTCATAATGACAACCTCTTCAATGTGTATGCCAGTTTCAAATGGAAACTCAAGTACATGAACAATGTAGGGTTCTTTTCCCAGCCCTCTACTGTTGGGGCTCAGAGAGTGGCACCCCGAAGTGTGGCATTTCGAGATGTGGAGCTGGAGAAAGAGTCGCACAATGGTCTCTCTGACATGACCCCAGCACTTTTCATCATCTTTGATTCTGTTTCTCCCAAAGTGTGGAGAAGGGCTTTCTCTGATGCTCAACTCACCTACCTGAAAATTGGCTCTGTCAAAGAACACAATGACCTTTGTCTTCTTACTGAAATTTTCTTAATCAAGGAAGATATTAAAAATCCAACTCTACACCAGAGCCCAGAGGAATTCTGTCCCAGGCCATCCTTTTCGGCGGGGGGGGGGGGTGAGGACTCATTCATTTCTCCTAAAAAAATTCATTTTCTCTCTATTTAAAATTGCCTCCTCCTCCTACCGTGTGCCTCTCTCCTTTCACCTATAAAGGGGGAATTTAAGATTCAGACATATAAGTTGGGTATAGTGCCACAAACCTATAATCTAAGCTAACCAGGAGGCTGAGGCAGGAAGATTGAAAGATCTAGGCCAGCCTAGACAACTTCATGAGACTATGTCTCAAAATAAAATTTTAAAAGGGATGGGGCTCTAGTACACTTTGGTTCTTTTTGGAGGGATGAGAATGTTTTGGAATGAGCTAGAGGTGAGGTTGTACAGCCTAATATAGTAATGCCATTGATTTCTATTCTTTCAAATGGTTAATTTCAGGTTATATAAATCTTACCTCAATGAAAGAGAAATTAAGTGCAAATATACATTAAAGCTTTAACAATGTGCTCAGCAAGAATTGAAGTAACCAAAGGCTACATACTGCATGATTCTACTTACATGAAATCAAGGGCACTGAGGAGGCTGAGGCAGGAAGATCGTGAGCTCCATACCAGCCTGGGCTGTGTGATGAATTCAAGGCCAGACTGGATTACATCAATCCATCAATCAATCTTTGGGCCAGGGATTTGGCTCAGTAGTTATGGCACCTGTCTTGCAAGTGTAAGGACCCCGGTTCGATCCCCGATAACCACATACAATACTGAGCGTAGAGACTCACGCCCAGCAGCAATCAGTACCACATACCACAGTGCTGGGCGTGGTGGCTCATGCCTGTAATCCCAGCACTCTCGAGGCAGAGGCAGGAAGATTGCTATGATGTGAGTCTGAGGCCAGCCTGAACTACAAAGCAAGACCCTGTCTCAAAAAAAATAAATAAATAAAAAAAATAATAATCAATCTTCTGTTCCAGGGGTAGAAAGGAAACACTGTTGGCTTATGGAGATTTGATTTTTATCCCACTCCTGATTCCTTGGAAGTCAGATCTTAAAAGTAAACAATTTTGGTTTGATTCGGTAACGTGCACATTAGCACGAATGATCCTACTTTCGACCTTCTTGTTTTTATGATTGCTCTGACATGTTCCATAGTATAAATGTATTGAAAGCCATTGAACTGAATGTTTTAAATAGGTGAAGCTTATGACATGGGAATTAAGTACCAATAAAAGATTTACAATAAAAAGGATATGCAGACAGATGTGTGATGGTGCACTCCTGTAACCTCAGTACCCACGAGGCTGAGGCAGGAAGATTACTGTGTGTTCAAAGACAGCCTTAGGTTACAGAGTGAGTTCAAGGCCAGCCTAAACAACACAGCAAAACCTGCCTCAACAAACTAGCCAACCAAACAAATACAATAAAAATAATAGTTAAAACAATGGGAGAGGAAAAGTAACATTAAAGCCTTTTAAACCGTGCCACCTTTTAAAGCAGTCACTCTGGAGGAACTCTGCTCTTCGAATTTGAAAGACCACTGAACACATTCTTCGTCCTTTTCTCCTGTTTTCCCACTTACCCAAACGTGATCAGTCCTTCAGGATCAATCTAAAATTGCCCTCTCCAGTGTCTTCTCTCACAGCCACTTCAACACAGGTGGCCATTTCTTCCTTTCCTGAACTTCTGTTGAACTAGGTAAAAAATATTTGGATGGAAAAGGAGGTGACTGGGTTGGTTGTATGTTATCTGTCAACTCCAGACAACTGGCAGCGACTACTCGGGCCACGGTACTGAGGAGGATCCTGGGCTGCATCTGTACATCCATGGGAGTGCTGTGATCAATTATTGATGTCTGTCATGGGCGTGGGAAACAGGAAGTATTTACACTTTCTCTGCCTGGTTAGAGCTCTGATGTTTCCTTTATCCATCCGCAGTTGAATGTGATGGCAAACAGAGAGATGCGGCAGTGTCTTTCACATCTTGATCTTTTTTATTTCTTGGTTTGTTTGTTTGCTTGTTTTTGCAACCTCCCAAGAAACATGGACCTTGTTCTGTGTAATGATCTGTGTTATTGCTTTGACATTTTCATAGTCATAATACTATAGTGTTAGTAATAATACTATATCAAAATTATAAAAAGAAGTCGGGCAGAGGGCACCCAGCTATAATCTCAGCTCCTTGGGAGGGGAGGTTACAGCCAGCTGTCCAGAGCAATTTAGCGAGATCCTGACTTGAAATAGAATAAAAAGGGTAGGGATATAGTTCAGTGGTTGACTGAATGCCTAGCATGGAATGGGCCACGTGTTCACTTCTTCAAACCTCAAAAAATTAAAATTAAAGGGCTGGGGACTTAGCTCAAGGCGCCTGCCTTCCAAGTGCAAGGGCCAGGGTTCAATTCCCGGTAACCACATACAACAATGCTGGGCGTGGAGACTCATGCCCACCAGTGATCAGAACCACATACCACAGTGCCAGGCATGGTGGCTCATGCCCGTGATTCCAGAAATTGGGAGACAGAGGCAGAAGGATTGCTGTGAGTTCATGGCTGAGCCCAGGGCCAGCCTAAACTACAAAAAGTGAGATCTTGTCTGAACCAAAAAAACCATTAAAATTAAAATAATAAAAGAGAATGAGGGTCTTTTGAAAATAGTGCTTTTTTTTTTTTTTTTAAGGTTTTTCGAGACAGGGTTTCACTTTGTGGTTTAGGCTGGCCCTGAGCTCAGCCTCCAACTCACATCTCAGCAGTCCTGCCTCTGCCTCCCGAGTGCTGGGATGACAGGCGTGAGCCACCACGCCCAGCACTGTGGTGTGTGGTACTGGTTGCTGCTGGGTGTGAGTCTCCACACCCAGTATGGTATGTGGTTACTGGGGATCGAACCCGGGCCCTTGCGCTTGCAAGACAGGTGCCGGAACCACTGAACTAATTCCCCGGCCCCTGAAAATAGTGCTTTTTCAAGTGCATGATGCTTTCTGGAAGCAGAAGATCACCAAAGTGACCTTTGGAGTATGGGGAGGGGAGAAGGATGCAACAGAAATAGGCACATTTTTATGTTCTTTAGTTAAACAAAATCTGTTTACTTTCAAACTGTCCTCACTGGATGGGGGCAGAAAATGCCATTTTTTAAACACAAGAAGCTGTGAAGTAAGAATTGAATACTTGTTTATTGGGTGAGCAAATGCATGAATGAAAGAAAAGAACTGAAAACATCCCTAACAGAACAGGTCGCTGTGGAGCTCGAGCACCATGTGACCCGGGCAAGGAGCCGAAGACATCCTTAAGATCGACTTTGGACTAACGCTCTGAGTCCATCCACTGGGCAGTTCTCGTGATGGAACACAGTGCTTCCCATCTCCTAGTTCAGCTTATTTGCTGGAAACTCAGTGTTAGCTGGCGTGAGCCCAGCCTCAGGTCTATTTTCTGCGGTGGTTCTAATCTCATCTCTCTTGCAAGGAGTCACCCACAGAAATTGTGGGCCAAGAAAACTCCCTGGGTTTTATGGCTGGAAAGTCTGTGTCACCAGAAGTGGCACCAGTGAAGTCTCTCTTCACATTGCGATTTTGAAGAGGCAGGAAATGGGTTCAGGGGCATTGGAGAGTCCCTGGTATTTTCAGGTTGCTAAAGTACTTTTAGATGCGTTGTCTCGTTTAGTTGACCTTGAGGAGGGAGAAGGCCAGAGACCCCATCCTGCTCCTGCGAAGTCATCTTGCTTCAGAGAAAGTAGCGTGTGCTAATGTGCCACAGGAAAAGTCTTCTCTGTCTGGCGAGAGACACCCTCTTTCAGCAGGCAAGAAGGTGGGTTCTCAAGTGAGGGCGGGCTCTGGATAGGGGAAAGAGGGCCCCAAACCTGGATGGTTAGCTAGGGCGGGTTTTAGAAGGGAGAAGAGAGCACAGGTTTTCAGTTTACAAGCCTCTTCCGGGAGAGCTGGGGATAGATCTGGTTTTAGATAGGTTCTCTGACACCTTGGAAGAACTGCGAAGGTGGGCTGAGGATTTAGCTCAATGGTTCCGGCACCAGCCTCACAAGCACAGGCTCCGAGTTTGATCCGGGTACCAAAAAAGCACCCAATGGATATTCTGAGGAGAAAGTTAAGGCCCAGCAAGTTTCCACCTTTTCCAAGTTCCATTTGACTTCACCAATCTGATGCAAAAAGAGCATGATGTCTTTTTATTTCTTTTAAATCAGATTTGAGTGTACTGGCACATCTGAGGGGGACACAGATCCTCAAATCACGGAAAGCTCGGTCACAGATTCACAGAGAGCGTGTGGCCATGGTAACATGTACGCACCCAAAGCCACTTCCTGCCTGTGTGATCACAGTCATGGGGCTTGACCTCTCTGGCTGTCTCCTCATCAGTCAAATGAAATCTCATAGGGCCGGGGATTTAACTAAGCGTTATCATGCCTATCTTGCAAACACAAGGACCCAAATTTGATCCGCAGTACCGCCAAAAGAAAAAAAAAAAGGAATCTCAAGCAAAATGATTTTTCAAATTCCTTTATCTGTAATGGTAAATCTCTCTCTCTCTCTCTCTCTCACGCACGCACACATGCACGCACATACATGACCTGTTCTGTCATCCATAGGATGAGACAGACTAGACTCTACCTCATGTGTTATTGTGAGAGGTGAAAAGACAATAAATGTACAATGCCCTGTCGGAAAGTGCTGTGTTATCCCAGCAGTGCTTTGGGAGCCCCGACATTACAGGCATCTTTTTTGGGAATAGGCAATAAAAAATGTGCCTTACAACTGTTCATGGTGGACTGTCTAGTGGGAATGGATACTGCTATGCTGGGCAAGCTGTAAATTACTATCTTGCGTGCATTTGCTTATGGAGTGGTACTTCCTTACCGAGCAAAGGAGAGACAAGTGGCTGGGGGATTGGTGTTCTACAAACCAAGACTTCGCCTCCACTTGGCCACCAGGCTGGTGCACAGTACACCATGCAGAGGTGAACTCTGGGCTTTTATGATTTGTTTCATCATAATCAACTCTGAGTAAGGCTTTATTTCCACAGTGTTTTTTAGTTTAGTTTAGTTTAGTTTAGTTTTAGTTTTTGAGATAGGGTCTTGCTATAGAATTCAGCATGATCTTGAACTTACTATGTAGCCCAGGTTGGCCTCAAACTCATAGCAATTCTCGTGCCTAAGCCTTCCAATTGCTTGGATTATAGGTGTGTACCATCATGCCCAGCAAGAGTGCTGTCGATATAGGAAAAATATAACCCCTAGCCTGTCAGGTGTCAAGTGTAGTCTAACAACATCAAGGAATGAAGTCATGAACCAAAGGAAGTTAGGAGAGTTTCATGGGCAATAAGGAGAAGAATGACTCATGGATTTCCAGGAGAGGTCATGAGAAGGGGCCACTGAGGCTGTATATCAGGGGTAATTCCTACCACAAATCACAATGTGAGTACAATGTGGATCAGACTAGTCTACCTATGAGATTACACATATAGCTGCCGAGCTAATATTAATCCAATAGGGAAATGAGTCATGTGACATGGGTGCATAGAAAGAACAAACTTTTGGGACCAGATGTTGGTGGTCCCAGAGAGATAGGTGGGGATAGTTGCCCCCAGGACCAGGAGGTGCTAACAGCAGTCAGATGTCAAGTGGCTGCTTATCGCTCAGGCCTGGCCCCTGAGGCTGAATCCTGAGGCCTGGCTCCCTTCATACTTGCAGATGTCTACTTTGTCTTGGGCTGAATCCCTCGAGGCCCAATCCTCCTCAGACTGTGTATTAATTCTGTCTAACGGACCTGTTTATAATACTATCCCAGCTCATGTTACCATTGGTGTTGGTAGCGTTAGCTTTCCGTTACTGTAACAAATACCTGATCAACTTTCAGAAAGAAGGTTTTTTCGCCTCATAGTTTCAGAGGTTTCAGCCTGTGGCCTATTGGCCCTGTTGCAGCTCATTACAGCACAGCAAACTTCTCATCTCATGGCAGGGCCTGGAAAAGGAAAATAGGAAGAGACTGGCCCCACGGTTCCTTTTTTTTTTTTTTTTAAGGTTTTTTGAGACAGGGTCTCGCTTTTGTGGTTCAGGCTGGCCCTGAGCTCAGCCTCAAACTCACGTCACAGCAATCCTCCTGCCTCTGCCTCCCGAGTGCTGGGATTACAGGCGTGAGCCACCATGCCCGGCACTGGTATGTGGTATTGGTTGCCGCTGGGGTGAGTCTCCACACCCAGCATTGTTATGTGGTTACCCGGGATTGAACCCGGGTCCTTGCGCTTGCAAGACAGGCGCCGGAACCACTGAGCTATATCCCCGGCCCCCACGGTTCCTTTTAAGAGCACATCTCTAATGACCCAAAACTTCTCAAACCTCCCAGGCGGTCTTCCCCTCTTTTTTAAGAAAGGGTCTCACTAGGTTGCCTACACTGGTTTCGAACACCTGGGCTCAGCTGATTCTCCTGCCTCAGCCTCCTGAATAGCTGGGACTACAAGTGGACACTACTGTGCTGGCTTTTTAAAAAACTCCACCCCCCAATTTTGCTCCACTGGAACCACATCTTTACCACATCCGCTTTTGGGAATCATTTCAGATCCAAAGCATAGTACCACCCTCCTGTACTCCTGCTCACTCCAGAGAGGAGATCTGTCCTCAAAGCATGCGTCTTTGACCCTCTCTGGGCTTTGGATATTGAAAGTGTTATCATGAATAAATAGGCCTTCTTTGGCATGATACTGAAGAAAAAGTCTTCATTAATTAGGCCACTTTTTGAACTAAAGTATCATTTCCAGGCACTCCAGTGCTCTTCTTTCAAGATGGAGGTTTCACTTTTGTATTTTCCCTGGGGGCTGCTATAAGTCCTCTGGGCAGAGTTCGCTGGAGACCTGTAGAAATTGGCTTGCGTGAGCACAAGCTGCTCTGAGTTTACCCAACATCACCCTCTTCCAGTGGGGCCCTGCAGGTGGCTTCTCTGAAGTGTCATAATGAGTACACACTGCCTCTCCCTTGACTCACCCCAGGCAGTGCAGAGCTCCTCACTTCTGTGGTTCCCTTGTGTAATTTTGTTTCTTATGATACTCCCTAAACACCCTGAGAAAACGAGTATCCTGGGAATGTGAGAAACTCTTGATTTACTTTACAAATAAGCTTGGGGGCTCAGAGGAGTTAAGCATCTTTCCTACTCTTCTTTTTCTTTTTTCAGGGAGCTTAATAACTCAACTGGCTAGGACTTTGTGTTCAGAGATGAGCCACAGAAACTATTTCCATGTGGATGGATATTTTGCTGCTCTTCCTTCTTGGCTACCCACAATACCTCATAAGAAAGGGAAAACCGTCTTCTCTCTGTTCTAAGTTCTGGGTTGAGGCCTTCTGACAAAAGAACTATTAATAGGAGAAAAACAAGTGCAAGTTTATGAATGTGTGTGTCTTACATATACTTTGTGATATAGGGAAAGTAAATATAGTTCTCAACCTGCTGGATGTCAGATATTTTAATCAGTGATTAAAATTCCAACCTGCAGAACTCAGCAAGGGTCTTACCCAGGGTTTCGAGGTAGTAAGAGAAAAATAATGAGTTTCTTTCGACTTATTGTTATTCTTTCTACCTTACCTTACTTATTGTGAGTTCATGTCCCCAAAAATCAAAGAATGAATTTTAAGAAATAATGGAGGTGAAGAGTAGGAAAAATTTATTGAGAGAGACAGCTCCTTGCAGACAGGAAGGGCCTGAAAGTGACTTGTCAATGAACCCACTTTTTTTTTAAGACAGGGTCTCACTTTGTGGTTCAGGCTGGCCCTGAGCTCAGCCTCCAACTCACATCACAATCCTCCTGCCTCTGCCTCCCGAGTGCTGGGATTACAGGCGTGAGCCACCACGCCCGGCACTGTGGTATGTGATACTGGTTGCTGCTGGGCGTGAGTCTCCACGCCCAGTATGGTATGTGGTTAACCGGGGATCGAACCCGGGTCTTTGCACTTGCAAAACGGGTGCCAGAACCACTGAGCTAAATCCCAATCCCAATGAACCCAGTTTTTAAAGGAAGTTTTAGGAAAGCAAAACCATGAGGTGGGTAGAAAGTCACAAGGTGGCCCAACGAGGGTCAAAACTATGATCCACCAATCAGATTACAAGTATAGCTGCCCAGATGATATTGATCCAATGAAAAAAAAGGGGCACAGAGTAAGTGTTTATGGAAAGAACAAGGAGCTTTTTAGGAAGGGATGGATCAGGAGGTCTTGGTCATCCACCTGGTGACTGACGTTTATCTAGACTGCACTGGACTCGGTGATGTTGTTCATTTTGGGGGGAGGTGTGTGGGCCTGGTCATTCTCTCTTTATCTTGAGGCCGGCCTTTAGCAGATACACCTCTGGCCATCGCTGTAATATGTTTTCATCCTCGGTACTGACTCTCTAGAGGGCCTAGTCCTGTCTGACTATCTGTAATATTTTTATCTAACCTAGCTGCCTATAATAGTGAGAGATACACAGAGGAATGTATAACTCTCAGACTTGGTTTCAAATTCAGGCTTAAATACCATCTTCAGCTACATCGAGGACAGGAGGGATTGGGAAAGTAAGCTACAGAAAGGTGACCAGGAAAAACAGAGTAAACAAAAGTAAGGTCCTTTGTGCACACGTAAGATAGTGACTTCATCTGTCAGTGTCTCTCGTGATTTAGAGCATCTGTCTTGCTGGTAAGGAAAAGGCCACACTCGTGCAGGCGGAAACTTCCTCTACATGTACATCTTACTAACAAACAAACGACTGCTGTGTGTTTCACAGTTTGTCCTATGTCTGCTGGTTCTCAAAATAACCAGCTCAACATAATCCTCACATGAAAGATGCGTATTTTGGGGTTGCATATTCTGGTCTCCTACAACCCAGTTGCGTGGCAAGTGCAAGGTCCTGAGTTCAATCCTCGGAACTGCCTTTAAAAAAGGCGAGGGATTACCCAGGGATTTTTGTGGGACCCCTTTCCCCACGGTTGCACAGGTTGTCTGCCACCCAAATGCAGAGTGGAAGGTGTCATGTCACTGGCACAGTCTACACTGTGATGGCCACTCTGGAGTTGATACATGATTTGCACAATCCAAGGTGGCAGCCCACATATACCAACTATGGTATCACTCCAGGGAGGAGGGAGCCCCAAACTTAAAGTGTATATTCTGGTTAGGAAAGACAGATTAGTTTTAGCATATTGTTAATTTTTCTCTTTTTTCATCTTTTTAATTAAATGTTAACCTGAGGATGGTGGAGCATCTGTGTTCCCTGTTTCTCAGGAAGCTGAGTCTGGACAGTCAGGAGTTTGAGCTCAGCCTAGGCAGCATAACAGGATGTTGTCTCAAAATAAAATAAAATAAAAAATTAAATGTTAGTGATGACGCTTAGAAGAATTTCCTCTGGAGAATCTGGAAATGTGGCTCAGGGACAAAGCCCTTACCTCCCCTGAATGTAGACTCAGTATTGCAAAGATAGACAAGAGAGAGAGAGACAGACAGACAGACAGAGACAGAGAGACAGAGACAGAGACACAGAGAGACAGAGACATTGGTTTTTCTATTGATCTTATTAGTGACATTGGATGGGGTCTGAGAAAGTCTCCCAAAGACTAGTTGGGACCCCCATCTTAGCCTGCCAAGTAGGTTCTTGACTTGTGTCACAGAAAATTTCGGAATGGGTGAGAAGCCTGGGCCGATTTATTAGGCAGAATTTAAAAATAAAGGAGAACAGGAAAAGACCTCCAGTTTGAGCACCCTGAGGACATGCTCTGAGTCTTGCACACCGGAGAGGCACCAGTTTCGTGGGTGCCGAGGTGGACTCACCCCCTGGTCCTGGTTTCACAGCTCCAGATGAACCCTGTGGCTTGAGGAGCAGCTCAGTTGCCCTGGGATGATCGTCCTTGACTGGGAGAGGAGCCGCCTCAGCTCGCACCACACATCACTGCTCCTTCCTAAGGGAGGTGACTTCGTCTTGGGGCCTGTCTGCAAAGCTCTGCTTTTCCTGGAGCTAGTTCTGAGCATGTGTAGGCATCATTCAAGGGAGCCCTAGAGCTGGACACTGGAGAAAATTGGAAATTAGGAATCCCTGAAAATGCTGGAAATAATTTTAATTACTGTGATCGTGGTGTCCCCA
>PVIR01026683.1:0-23664 GCA_004026965.1 Petromus typicus | reverse complement strand
TAGGTCACAGATAGGTACATATCGCATCTTTTCTCTGGTATGAGAAAATGAAGATGTAAATGAGTCTTAGCATTGTATGTTATATATTGTGAAATAGAAAATGCTCAATGTAAAATAAGGTGAAAGGGGACAATGTTGAGATTGTAACAAAAAAGTAAGGAAACAAATTTTATATATATGGGGGGGTGGTAGGGTGGGTAGAACTATGGGAAAAATGAGAATTAAGTTGTGTCTTATACTGGTACAAATCCCCATTATGGAGTGCAATCATGATGTGTATATTTAATGTACCAATAAAGATTTAAAAAAAAGATATGCCATATATAGGTACAAAATTTAATGTTCAATGTGATCATAATGTATGTATAAAATATACCAATAAACTCAATTAAAAATAAAGTAAAATATAGTAATTCAACTAGGTAACAATAATAACTAATAAAGATTGTACACACAAATGTCATAAGGTTTTATATTAAAAATTGCCCCAATGTTTCCAGAGAGAATATACATCTTGCCCATAAGCAAATGAAAGTATATATGAGCAAGTGAACACCTTTTTCAGTTCTTAACAGTCTATGTTGAGTTTTTAAAGATTTCCAGAATTTAGCACCTGTCTTATTATTTAAAAAGAAAAACTCACTTTAACCCAGAAGGAATATGTTTCCTAATTGTATTATTCCAAATAATTCTACCTGGTAGAAAAATAAATACAATTTTCTAAGTGTTTGAAAATAAGCTAATTTTATTTTTAAGTCTAATGAAATACTAGTCTAAATGACAACTGAAAGACGTGTGTGTGTGTGTGTGTGTGTGTGTGTGTGTATACAAACATATATAGAGGGAGAGAAAAAGAGAGATTTATGAAAATCACTATGATCAAAAAAGCTAGAAATTAATAAGATAAACCTTAATAACATCCAGCTGGTGTTTACTTTGCTATAATCACTATTTATGTGATTGTTTTCCTGTAATAACAATTGTTGTACTCTTATTTATAATAGATAAACTCTAAAATTAGGCTTTTTTTCACAATAAAAGACTGAATAAATTATGTGGAATTTGTCTAATACATTATTTTAAATACAAAAATGTCCTATAAGAGATACAAGTAAAAATAAATATAAACTCAAATACTATACACATTCTTTATGAAGCAGGTTTTGAAAGATATATGTGGATGTGTGTGTGTGCATATGTGCGTGTGTGTGTGTGCATATCTGTAAATACAACTTAGGGAAGATTTAAGAACAAATAATTGAGTCATTTTTACCATTGCTTTTATGTGCAATTTTCTCTTCTGTGCACACACTACATGAGTGGAAAAAAAAATTAAATATACTAATTTTTATAAGCCTTTGGGGACATCATGTTTTCCTAACACTCTGTATATTTTTTCTTAATAATATCTTCAAAATTATTCTCATAAGCAAGAGATGCATATATTTATATATTAAAATTCTTTATAATTTGTCATAATTAAAGATAGCTATTCCAAAACTCACCACATGGTGATTTTTCAAGAAATGTAAAAATGTAAATTTAATTATATAAATAGAGAGTCTTCTGTCAAGAAGTTACTGACAAAAAATGGATAGTCTTACTTCCATAATGGCCCTACGAGACTCAGTGTTTTTCAAAGACAAGGTTGGACTAATAAATCTATTTTTCTACATAGCATACTCTTTTAAAGGAAAAAAAGAGTGTATTATCTGCTAGTTTTAAATGTTAATTGCTACACTGTAATTATTACGTTTCCTCCCTTGTAAAATAGTGTCTGACTTATTCTCTTTAAATCTAAATAACTCAATGATAGTAAAAGGAATTATCATAGTCTCCCAGGGTCAGAGTCCCAGATGGCATGATTTTTGAAAATTAATAATCAGTTGTAACTTTGCACTCATTATATTTCTAAAAAATTATAATGATTAGAGTCAACAGTTGCACATATTTTTCAAAAATGCGTTTATGCATAAAATTATATTCTATGCAATTTTAATTACATGTTTCAATCTTTCTAATCATAATTATCAAGATGTATTCTTCACTTCTATAAATTACCACATGAATGCAATGACAGTGACTCAACGTGACATGAAAAAGACACAGATGAGGGCAGGGGATTTAGCTCAGTGGTTCCTTCGCCTGTCTTGCAAGTGCAAGGATCCGGGTTCAATTTCTCTGTTAAACATATACAATACTAGGCTTGGAGATTCAGGCGCAGCAGTAATCAGTACCACATACCTCAGTGCTGGGCATGGTGGCTCACGCCTGTCATCCCAGCACTAGGGAGGCAGAGGCAGGAGGATTGCTGTGATGTGAGTTTGAGGCTGAGCTCAGGGCCAGCCTCAACTACAAAGCGAGACCCTGTCTCAAAAAGACAAAAAAAAAAAAAAGACACAGATAAGGATTTATTTGATACAAGGAAAGAAAACTTATAGAGGCCTTCATGAAAACAGTTGCACTTACTGTATTTGGCAAATAATGACCAGATTTTCCCAGGATAAAGACAAAGATGAAGACAAAACTGGGAAATCTACACCCTGCAGTGGGGACAGAGGAATGAGGAATATCTTCTGCCTGTGGTAAGTTGACTCTTTTGGCTGAACCATCTTATTTGGTTTAAAAAAAAAAAAAAGATACTAAATATAGAAAAAAAGTTTAAATAAAGACTATAATTAAGCCAGTATTTCAAGTAGCTTTAAATAACTTATTGCAATGCATTTAATTATTCAATAGGTAACATAAGAAGTTATGATGATTATTTTAATAGAAAAGGGATAAAATGGATAACTCCCCAGAGGCCTTGTATTTGATACTCTGCGATTTAAAGGACAAGAAAAAAAGCCTAAGTTTGCTGCACTTAATCGAATCGTTATTCCAGTGCTTGTCCAGTTTTAGTGCATATGTCAGGATCAACAAGAGAGCTCCTCCAAATACAGATTGTTTGGACTCCATCCCCACAAAGCCAGAGTTTATAGTAGATCTGGAATAAAGCTTGATAATCCACATTTGTAGCAAACTGCCTAGACACAGCTGACCTTTAAAATATAGAAATAGAGTCAAATGAAGTCAGACAGAATAAGTCTGCATTTTGATGGAGCAGAAGGCAGAATAACCTGTCCATCTCTGATGATGGGTGAAGCACTCTACCTTCAGCAACCAGCATCCTGGCGAGGCCTGAGCATAAGGGAGATGGGTGGCAGGGGAGGGCATTCGGGAGCTTCCTGCTGCCTTTCTCATGTGAAATTCATGTGATGAGCCCTTTGTTCAAAAATCCCACCCACAAGGCAGAGACAGACGGGATTCCCCAAAGTTTGCTCTGGGAGCTTTGTTGGGTGCCTGCAAGCCTCTACTTTTCCTTTCACAAAATGTTTGCCCTTCATATTACTTGTGCAATCATCAGCTGAAAATCCTCAGGAAGTCCATGACCCTCACTGATTCCATGAGAAAAGGCCTTGCTAATACCTAACCCCCACATAGGAAACACTCAATAGTTACTGTCCAGTTTCATCTTTGTAGGGTTGTGGCAGTCATATTTTCAGTGTTGTTCCTCTTCCACACAGCACACCACATCAAGCACAGCATGGAGACGAGCACTTCATAAATATCTGACAAATAAATAACATAACGTTCTGGCGAGTGAGGCCCTCTTTTACATATGTTGATGCTTTCACATTTTTTGAAGCCAGAATTAGATAAAAATTTAAAAATCTAAGCACTTTTATGATGTACCTTTTAAACAGACACATCTGGTACAGTTTTCACTTCTTTTTACTGAATGTCATTAATACTGGCTGGTTTTCTGATTGTCAAAATTAATGCAGAACTCACTACCATAATATCTCTTTTTTACCCAAATCTCAAACCTCCCTATTCAGACACAACCAACGTCCACATCTGGCCTAGAATAATCATTGCAACTAACTCACTCTGAGCTGCCATCTTATACGCCACCAAAAATTAATGAGGAAAAGCTAGGCTCGGGGCTGTGTGCAAAAGCACTTGAGATGAAAAATCAATCTCAGAGAACGCATCATAGGACAGGAATCTGCATAGCAGCGGGTGGTACAGATTGTGCCACACAAGCCTCTTCCTTTTCCTTATCAGAGACAACAGACGAGCCTAGGATGAAATAGGTCCATCAGACTTGGAGCTGCTTGGCACAGAGCACCCAGCTCTGGAGTGTGATAATTATCCATCAATGTTGAACACAATCTGGAGTCTCAGAAACAGATTGTGGCTTGTAGATTATAGTCGACGCAAGAAATTCAAGGATGTGAGTTGTTTGTGCATCCACAAAACCTACATAGGTCCTCTTCTCAAAGGAGATAAGCGAGTGATAGAAACACCAAGATACAACCAAGAGGACCCTTGCAGGTGGGCTGAGTGTTCATCTGCAGAGACCCTGCACAGTACTCTCACTCTTTCCACCACCAGAGGACCTGCAAGACAGTGACGGTCTATGTACCAGGAAACAAGCTCTCACCAATTTCTAAACCTGCCCACACCTTGACCTTGGCCTTCTTGGCCTTCTTGGCCTCCACTGTGAACAGCAAGTGTTTATTCCTCATAAACTACTCGGCAGACTGTACAGTTATAGGCAGGATGAGGACGGAGCTGCTCTCTGTGCAGTTCAGATTGTCCACCTGTCCTGTTCTGCTCTTCTCTCTTCCTGGCCAGTTTCTCCTGAGACTCACTTGGCTGAGTGAGCTTCTCATGCATCCTCCTCTCATTGCCTTCCACTAGGGAGCCTGACCCATGAGAGAACCCCAACATTTCCTCATGCAATCGTCTTTCTAGTTAAACCTGTCTCCACATGCTTTCTCCCAGACTCCTCAGCAAAGGACGCAAGCCCGATTCACCTGCTCTCTTCATGTCGGTCGTAACTTATCCTCCTCACTCCCTGCCGCAGTGGTCTTTCAGGCTCCAACACCAGACTGTCGTTCCTGAAGACAGAACACTTCATAGTCTGTTTACCTTTATGCAGATTACTCTGTCTAATGTTTATTTCCCTCCCTTCTTCCTGTGAAAATTCTCATTTCAACTCTAAAACAACCTAATCAGGAAACCATTCTTGGGTTCTACAAATCATCTTTCTCCTCCAATCACAAAGGTAACCTCTCCTTTTTACAGAGTTATATGCTCTCCCCTTTTATCTTTTGTCTTCACTTTGTACACAGTTATACTTTTGTATTGAACAGACTCAGTTCCACAGAGATTTATTAACCTTCGCTTCTGGACTGGAAGATTTCATCTTCAGACAAAGGACTGACCCAGCACGGTCCTCGGTAGAGACAAGGAATCCAGGATGTTGGAAATTAAGGAATACTGTTTTCCTCTCCAAAGATGTTTCCCATCATCTTGCATCCTTACTTTTCCTCATAATTATCCTCACACAGGCTCTTCTGACACTAACTTCTATCCTAAACACTCACATAGATGCATATCTGCTGTAAACTTTAAAAATCCAGAGTTCTTGTTACCTGGAACATCTATTTTGATTCAGATGTTTTTCAATTTCCCTGACAGCAGTTTTGTACAATCTCTTTGCATTTATGGACACTCAATAACTACCCAGCCAATGAGTAAGCAGATGCATAAAACAAACAAACAAATGCAGCTGTTATATTCTTGAAGACATCAGATCTCCTCGAACACAGACTACTACAAAGTTTTTGATGTCCCCAATAGGAAATTCTTCCTTATGGATGTTCAATAAATACCTCTTGAATTGAATTATTAAGTGTTTTAACAGTCAATTTCCACATGATTTAACTCTGTACCACCTTATACTGCAGGAAGTGAAATGTAAATTATGGGGCTCTGTCTAGAATTTCAAAATTCTTCAGAGAAAAACAGGAGATTAGAGATCACAGCTCTTGATTCATGACTAAGAATTTACTCCAAAAAGTCACTCAGCCTCTTTCAATTATATCTAGTCAGCTTCCCCATTATACTGCATAATATTAACCTAATGTATTATTTATGAGAACCTTGATTTACTCTCCTTCATTGATTTGCAGCTGGTTATCATATTGCCAACTTCAAGGCCAGGAAGCATATGGGGAGTTCTGAGCTTAGTCCTCAAAAAGAACACTATATCGAGCACCCAACTGCACATGAGGCAGCAAGCAGGGCTATTTATTTACATAAGCTCACTTATTCCACAGCAAGCCTTTGGGGAGAGATTCTAGGGTTAAGATTGAGACACAAACCTGCTAAACCTAATAAGAACAAGACAAGAGGGAATTTTCCTCACTCTTCTCAGCCAGGGATACTGTAAGCTGGTTTAGTCTGTGCTCAGTAAACAGCACTGAGTGAACTCGGAGGACATAGCAAGTTAGCACTCCAAGAGCCAGGATGGAAAATGAGCTTCCTCTAGTTCCTCTAGTTCTGCACCTCTACATAGAGTGACCCCTGAACCAGCAGCAGCAGCCCCCATGACCCCCTTAGTAGTGGAGAATCTCAGGTCCCACTCCAGAACCAGCGAATGAGAATCTGCCTTCAACATACTTGTTAGGTGATGCCTGGGCATGCTTGTGTCCAAGAAGCATGGTTCTGGGCCGTGTTTTACAGTACACATCTGAAGACTGCAGTAGTTACTGTTTATTCACATTTTCCCCATTTAATGGAAGAGGAAGTCAAGAATCAAGTCATGATGATAAGTTTTATAATCAATGGAACAGATGGATGTGGGTATGTACCCCTTACCAGACATGTCTAACTATAGGGGCCCAGTGTACGAATCCAGCAAGGGCAACTCCTGGCCTTATCAAAGATGTGTAACCTGGGACTTATGATCGCTTCCTCTGCGGTTCAGCCTTGTCATCTGTACATTGCTTTTATGTATTGTGTGTGAGAACCAATGAGTGTTTCTTTAGCCAAAGAGATCCATAGCTTTCAGAGGATAACTCACTCCTCTTTAGCATCGATATAAAAATGAGAAATGGACATCTGTTCTTCACAGAAGTAAAAACCACTTTTACCTGATTCTGGTATCATAATACACGTACATAAAACTTTAATATCTAGGCATGTATCACAACCACATAGAAATATACATAAACAAGCCAGGCATGGTGACTCATGACCATAATCCCAGCACTCAGGAGGCAAAGACAGACGCAGGAGGATTGCGATGAGTTTGAGGCCAGCTTGGGCTACATACTGAGTCCAGGGCTAGTCTAAACTACAAAGCAAGACCTTGCCAAAAAAAAAAAAAAAGAAAGAAAAAAAGAAAGAAAGAAAAGAAATATGCATAAACATATGTAGAGTTGAATAACTCAGAACAATTTTGTTGATTCAGTAAATTACTAAGAGTTTAAAATTATCCCCATATAAATCAATTCTTAGCTATTTGATTATAGCTATTGTGTTGTTATTCATAAATACAAGTAACCAAAGAGAAGCACATGTTAAAATATTATATATATACACACATATATCCAATGATTATTTATTTTATACATATACATACACATATAGGTATAATATATATTCACATAATGTATAGGTAGGCTATATGTTCACACATATATAGTCACACATTAGGGGGCTTCGGCCAGCAGCAGGAATTATCTTAATTTCTATTCTTCCTGCTTCATTTGCTCTACTTCCTGCATATTTCTAGGTAACCTGCTCACTTGTTCTACAATAGTATTAAACTCTGTGCATCTAAATTACTGAAGGGGCTTGTTAAAAATTCAAATAGCTAAAACTCTCCAGAACCTATCAAAAAGTATCTTCAGGGTTAGAGTACATACCATAATAATTTCTAACAAGCTCTGGGAATATGTATTTTTAAATGAGCTCTGCGGATGATTGTAACAATCATCTAACGTCGGGAACATATGCACCATACAGATACTCCTCAAAATTTCATGTGCCCACAAATTACCTGGCAGTCTGATTAAAATGCAGCTTCCGGCTTGGGGAATGTGGGTTCAGGCCTGAGAGCTTGTGTTTCGATCAAGTTGCTGCCACAGCTGGGCTATGCAACAAATTTTGTGTAGCGAGACTCTATCTCTTGCTTTAACTTTTCAGTCTATTTTTGGCACCAGTTTTAGAGCCCTCTACATCTAGAGAAAAAGCAGTCTAAAAGCTAAATCCACTTTGTAGGACAGAAGCATCCGGCAGTGCAGAGCAGTGGGAAATGTTTGGCCCTGGCAAGTAACTTACAGGATCCAAATGCAGCAAGTTACGGATTCCAGGCAGGAGGACGCCTCTCTGTCCTTCACCCCAATGTTCCCCTAGTTGCTTACCAGCATGGTTACTTTCCAGAACACAAAATGATAATCTAAATGTTAACAAGTTGTCATTAAAGAGTGATGACCATTTTCAGAGTACAAGTAATCCTATAAAGAGGTGATGGAAGACAGGATATTTTATTCATCCCAAAGCTTCATTAGCAATTCTTCTTTAAGACAGCTGGGACTCTCTCACCTTATCTGAAAATCCTTGCCATTGACTGGTGTAGTAATTAGTTCGACCTAAAGTCATGTGAGAATATGGGCACAAGATGGATTGGGTGTAACGCACAGCTTGTCAATGAATTCGTGCAAATTGTCTCTTGCCAGCTGTACACCCAAAGGTCTGCAATCACATCCCAGGAGACACACAGATGAGCAATAGCTCCCTGCTCCCTGCACGTAGCTTAGAGAAGCAGGGTACAGGAAAGGGGTCTGGCACTGAAGTATACTGCCAATAACCCTAGAAATTCCATAATAGTGAACATTATAGTTGAAATACCCATAATTGTCATCACTGCCATGGCATAGAAGTTACAAATGATGGGGCCAGGGATTTAGCTCAGTAGTTCCAGCACCTACCTTGCAAGGGCCCAGGTTTGATGCCTAGTAACTACATACCACAATGCCAGGGGTGATGATTCATGCCTGTAATCCCAGCACTCAAGAGGCAGAGGCAGGAGGATTGCTGTGAGTTCCAGGCTTGCATGGGCTCCATAGTGAGCTCAGAGCCAGTCTGAACTACAAAGCGAGACCCTGTCTCAAAAACAAACAAACAAACAAACAAACAAGCAAAAACCCTGTTTCAAGATCGGTGTTACATGTCTATAACCTAAGCATTCTGGTAGGCTGGGACAGGAGAACGGCAAGTTCAATCCCAGTTCACACAATCCAGTGACCTCAGAATACCCTGCCTCAAAATAAAAAGGGAGAATGTTCCTCAGTGCAAAGACTCTTAGTTCAGTCCATATCATCAGAGAGTTGTACTGTTTTTGGTAACAAAAAAGTGAAAATGAAATTCGGAAAATACCAATTGTAATAGCATCAGAAGATGTAAAATACTTAGAAATCAATTTAGAAAAATATGGGTAAAACTAACTTGCACATTTGAAAATCCAATGATGATCTAATTAACAGAAACCTATACCACATTCCTGGGTTAGAATCCTCAATCCTGTTAAATTCAATTCTTCCCATATTTATAGAGCAAATGACACTAGAGTCAGAAGCCCAGATAGGCTTTTGTTTGGGAAGGTGAGGGCTTTTCTGTTTATTTGGGGTTTTGTTTTGGTTTTTTTTTTTTTTTTTAGAAATTCATAGCATATTCTTAAAATTTATATGGAAAACTCAGGAACCTAGAAGAGCCCAATAATCTAATCAAAACAATTATAGTCATAATTCAAACTAAAATGTAACAATATGTTTTTCTTTTAGTCAATTTTTTTGTCTTTTATCTAAGACATTGAAAATGCACCAAGGTTAGAAGACTTATTTTTTTGTATATTGTCCAGAAAAATAGTTTTTAACTTTCATGTTCATGGCTATAATACATCTTAAATTAATATTTAGATATGGTATCAAACATGAATTAGAGTTCACTAATTTTCCACGTAAATATTCAATAGTTCTGGTGCTTTCTGATGAAAAAAAATAAGTGTCCTTTATGAAACATAAGTTCTTTTAAGAGCATTCTCAATATCTATTTTATCAAATGATTTTAATCTAGCATACATAAAGAACAAAAATAACTCAATATTTTTAAATTATGTGGCCCAACAGAAAACACTCAGAAGACACAGAAGAAGATAGATAAATGAAGTTCCTGATAGTGGTTAACACCAGCATTTACCAGCGACTGTAAGTGGAAAGACAATCACATACACTACAGCTACCAGAATTCCATACCTGAACTATGCACTATCTGAAGGTGTTTCTATATCCAAAAATTGCAGTAAATATTACAGTATATGTTTCATTGTCATGACATTTTTTTTCTTTCTTAGTGACACATGAAATAAGGCTATACATTTTCATGTGACATCTCAGACTCTGGCTGGTCCTCTCTTCCAGAATCAAACGAGGCGTCTCCCATGCACAGCCTCCCTCCCCTTCTTACTGCTGTCAGTCACCCAGGACATGCTTGATGTGATCATCTATTCCAGTCCTTTCTCTTCTTAAGTCTTTCTTAACTCCAGCTTTGAAACTTGGATACATCATGCTTTAAAAGGAACAGTGTCCTGAGGGAAAAACTAGTAATTGGAAAAATAAATACAAACTATTTTGGAGGAGAAAGGAGTGACAGCGACAACATTTGTATTATTCAGAGCCCCATTTCTACTGGCTGGGGTCACTGGCCGCCGCCTTCCCTGTAAATCTGACATAGGAACAGCATCTCAAGAGAACATTTGGAAGACTGGTGATAACTAGTTAAGTTTCTTCTGTCTCATCCCAACTAAAGAGTAGAAGCTTTTCCCATTTGCACATCTCACACTGAGCATGTCAGAGATGTTTCACACCCCCAAAAAGCTGACAAACATCCATCTCCATTTCTCTTCTATTTAGACATTTCCCTTTTCTACCTCTGCTATGCTTCCTCCCTTTAACTGACTCATCCTTTCAATGTCTGGTTGAAGGGCTAGAAACTGCTAACAGCTCAGCTAATTAAAATAATTAGTGAAAACCTGAACATCTTTAGTAGCAATATTACCATGCTTCCAGCACTCTCTTTTGTACAAGTGTGAAAGTTCTGATAATCTGACAGGTACTGTACCTCAGATATATGCAATCGGTGGTGAGTTTAGCAGCACAAAAGAAGTAATTTACTTTTTTAAAAAGGTGAAACAAACTGCTCTGTGTGAAAGAAAACGAACATCTGGAACTCATAGGATGAAATCACTGGTTTTGTCCTACAGAGTAAGGATAGTGGACCACCAAGGACAAGACTTTGCTTGGTCATGAACAATGACTTGTTGAAAAGAAACTTGGTTACCCATACAGCCGGAGTCTCCCAAAGTCTCAGGAGTAAGATAAAAAATATATTCTCCAGGGCTGGGGATTTAGCTCATTGGTTCTGGCGCCTGTCTTGCAAGTGCAAGGACCCGGGTTTGATACCCGGTCACCACATACCATACTGGGTGTGGAGACTCATGTCCAGCAGCAATCAGTACCACAGTGCCGGGCGTGGTGGCTCACACCTGTAATCCCAGCACTTGGAAGGCAGAGGCAGGAGGATTGCTGTAATGTGAGTTTGGGGCTGAGCTCAGGGCCAGCCTGAACTATATATATAAAGCAACAACCCACAACAAAGCATTTTATAGAGCTTGCTATGTACTGGATACTGAATTCTATGAGATGGGTTCTGTTACTATTCAGATTTCATGCAAAAATAATCTAATCGGAACATGGAAGAACAAAACTGATTCATAGCTGCACAAAGAACATTCTATTTTATTTCTCTGGGATGCCTGGATATCCAGCTTTGAGTCTTGACTGAGATAAGGACAGAGGGCTGCTAAAGTACTATTTAAAGTTAGAAATTCTTGTAACAACTCTTCAAACCAGTCTGTAGCTTTTGATTTGGCTTCAAATCCCCCTGGGAACTTTTATACCCAGTTGTAGCAGGTCACCCAAAGGAGGGCAGCAGATGTCATGTCTGGACATTTCCTGGACCCAGGTCTTGCATGACCCTCTCCCTTCTGCATCACTCCATGCTGTTTGCCTTTAAGTAAAAACTCTGTGTGTACACAGCTAAGGTAATTCTAGCATCCAGTTTTGAAAAGCATTTATGAGAGACACAGAAGTCCATCATCCACTCAAGTTCAGCAAACTAGTTAATGACCAAACCAGGCTTTAGACCCAAGTGATCTGGTCCCAGTGCCTGTCATCACAACTACGGTGTTATATTATCTGTTGTTGACATCAGCTTGCATGTGATAATGTCACGGGAACATTGGTGAGTGGCCACCTTCGCCCTCTCTGGGTACTCACTAGTTTTCATTGAGTCACTAGAAGTGTTCTATCTCATCTTGGAATCTGCCTCTTAGCTTCTACCCTAGCCGCCTTGATTCTGTCTCTAAGAAAGACAAAACTGAAACATCCCTCAATATTGTTCAACCCCATGGTACACAGCCCTGAACAATCTCTTGACTGAGTGCTGTGTATTTTATTACAAGATGAGAATGGTTGTATATGTGGTAATAAAACAGAGCAGAGCCATGGTAGGTCTGACTTAATCAGATGAGCCCTTTCAAAGCAAGGAGTTCCTTTGGTAGTAGTGGCAGAAATCTTTAAGATAAAGCTACAGGAAAGGCCAATTTTGGACTCCATCTTATCAGCCTGGAGGGCAAGCTCTACCTTGAGCTCTTCCTGCCATTTCTTTGCCTTCCCCCAAGTTGCCCCAACTAGAAACTCTTATATTTTGCTTTGTTAATTTTCACAATTGCCTTGTTCTTGGTTGAAGATAGTATGTAAACCAGAATTCCAAGAAGTATTCATGCTAGGTGTCTCCTTATTAAATACGGATGTTAGTAAACTTCTGTTTGTTTTTCTCTTATTAACCTAGTACAGGAATTTATTGTCACCACACACCTGTGCTTTGAAAGGTTGATAACTCATTGTCACCGCCTCAAGGAGAGCTTCATGAGGAGAAAGCCACCATGAAGACAAACAAGTATGGAGAGGGCCACGGGCATCAGAGGACCCATTATTTGTGCCCTTGATCTAATCCTATAAACAAGGGCCAATGCATTTCCTCTGCTCAGTCAATCTCGAGCTGGGTCTTTGTGCACGGAAATAGCAGTGACCAAAAACCATGGTTCATTACCACAAACTCCTGCTTTCCTCCCCAGAGACCTCTCGCTTCCACTCAGCCAAGTGCCCGCCCTTCTCCGCCCTCATCCCAATATGACCAGCTGAAAGTATTGGCTCCATAATGGGTCTCTACATTTAGCATCTCCTGTAAATTCTCGCTGCCTGCTGGCTGGAACTGACAGAGCTTTTGCTTTTTTTGACTTTTTTTTTTTTTAATGCTCAGCAATCATTCATATAGAATTTCTCCATTATCTTGGACAAATATCAAACAAAAAAGTTTCCTCTCCCTTTAATTAAACTTCATGAACTACTTCTTCTTAGAGCACTTTAACCACCTACCACGGTCAAATATTTTATGATCTTTCCGAGCAACAGTGCCAGAGAAAGGAAGATGTAGAGGAGCTGTAAACAAACAATTGCCCGTGGCACTCGCTTGAGAAGATGAGACTGTCAAGGGAGAAATAGTACATATAAAAGTAAAAAACGACCTTGATGTAGGTGCAGAGGTGTTTGTGCTGAACTTCTATTGGCGACTCGGGAAAGCTCCGTGAAAGCTTTAACTGGAGAAGAAATGCCACCAGGTCTGAATGGTGATCTAAGCAGATGAGCTTTTTGGACTCCGTGAGAGTGTCAGAATGCTGAGTGACCCTGAGCAAGGTTCGGTAGGATCTTCCTGAACTATTTCACTCATTCCACTTGGAGGAAGGCTGAGTACCCCACCTACAGGTGAGCCCCACAGTTAGGACCCAGCGTGCCGGACAGAACACAGTGCGACGTTATGTACTGGGCACTTAATATGTAGCTGTTGCTGGATCAATACATTACATGTAAATCTCACAGAATTCCAAAAGGCTGTAAATTTCAGTATTTCAGTCCTTAGTTACCGGTTCAGTTACATAAGCCAGTTGCCTATTCTGTGCATTACTCACAGTTTAGCCCAAGTTTCTAACTCCAACCAATCCCTTCACGTATTACAAATTTGTACATGGAAATAGTGGTAACCAAAAACCATGGTTCATTACCACAAAGGACAGTGGTTCTCTCAATCAAGCTATTTTCTTCACACACACTTCTATATCTATATACATCTACTACATATGGTCACTTACACGCATGTAGGCTTATACACACACACATGCACACACACACACACACACACACACACACACACACACACACACACACCGGCCATAGGCTCCAGGATGGTAGATCATCATCCTTTGTGTTTTGAGAATGTGGCCCAGCACAGCTCCCAGGATAAACATTGATTCATCTGAGATAATTATGGCAGTGTCATCCCTTTTATTAATGAGCTTGACACATGATCCTTGATCTGATCCTGTTAAATGAGATACAAGGAATGTTTGTTGCCAACATTTTTGCAAACTATGTCTTCATGCTTAAAAATAACAAGCACCAAAGAAACCAGCTTTTTCCCACTCCTAAACAATGATATATTTTCCAGAGCTGCTCCAGCCATGGTGACCTTCAGGGAAGCTAAATGGCATGCTGAGAGTGACAAAGAGAAAATCAGAAAGGACCTGGATTTCAGTATCACTATATAGCCTCAGGTTGGCCAGACTCGGAGCTGCTGCAATCTATCTTCTCATTTGAAATATAAGACTTTTCATTCTTTAAGTCATTGGAAATCAAGCCCAGGGTGGCTTTCAGTAGATACTTCTGGTTACACCTTTCACTCTAAATGCTCATTTCTGTACATCCTTTGGCTCCCTCTCCTCACTTTTGACCCTCCTCACCTCTCTGCCACATAGACATTGTTCCTAAAAGTCATGTTCCCCACAGTAGGGAAAGATAATGGTGACAGAGGGTAACACAAGATCAACAGGTGTGTTACAAAGATTGCAGCAGGAAGCAGGGGCATCCTGTGGCCCCGAGGAGGCAAGTGGCCTTTGAGAGAATCTCAAATGTCATCACACTGTAAGGGATCTTAAGGAGTTCAGACGGCCTCCAGCTAACAATTAGCTAGAGACTGAAGTGCTGGGTCCTATAAGGACAAAGAAAGGACTGCTGTCAGCTGAATGTGCTTGGACATGGATACTTCCAAAGCAGAACTTTGGATAAGCACCTTGCACAGGACCTGGGTGGGTTTTGATGGGACTCCTGAGCACACAGCATCAATACGAGCTGCGGTAAGTGGCTGACTTTGTTGTAATTTATTGTACACCAGTAGAAAACAAACTCAGGTTCATTACTTGAACAACAACAGAAGATAGCTTCTTGTAGAATTTTGGGTTCCAGGCTCCCGGCCTGCCTCACTAGAACCTGTGACCACTACACAGCATTTCTTTTGGCAACAGAGGTGGAAATTGTGGCAAAAGCCAAGTCATTTCTTAGCTTGTCTTACCCTGTTTCATTAAGATGGTCTTATTCTTGTTTCCCCACATAAAGTATTAAACACATAATGAGTCTGACAAGCCAGCACTAGCAGCTTTGTTAAACTATTAATTACATTTTCTGGAAGGCATAATTTTCTTTAAAATGCTAGAAGTCTCTTGGTTTTGTCACCAGCTATTTCCACAAGCCATTTATTTAGATGGCCTAACAAAGCTCCTAGTCTTTATTTCCCACTATCTCTGACAGCTCATGGGAGGAAACCAATGTTTAGGTATGAGTCAATAGTGATCAGGATGCACACTGTGGCAGGCAGGAATTCCACATTCTTGTTTTTTACATAAGGTCTTCAGAAAATTGGAAGCCAAACAAACGTGAGTTTAACTCTGTCTGTTCTGTGACTCACAAAATATGTGACTTGAGAGGAATTTCTTTTAGCCTCAAGTCACTTATCTGAAAGAATGAGGAAATCAGTGACTCAACATAAAAGCGATTTCTTCACCACATAATGTCAGTGAGGTATTTTAGCATATGACACACAGCCAGCAAATGACAGAAGCCTTGTAATAAACATCATCTATGTGTGAGACACGGAACTGAAAACCTTACCTAAACACTAGACCACTGAACTTCTTCTATGAACCCATATGACAGGCAGCAATACCAGACCCCAGAGAAAACAAATGATTTGGCCCTTTATTCTACAGACAGTGACTGATTTGAAAGGAACCTCCCACCCCTTTCTGCCCCCTTCCCTCTCCTCCTTTCCCCTGAAAATCCCTGCTCCTTGGCAATGCCTTGGTTGATCAGAACACTCTTCCTTTTTGGAAGAGTGATGATAATGTTAGGTGCTCTGCCTATCAGGTTGTGACACAGCAAAGCATGTCTCCGGTTATCTTTTCAGATTGTGTTTTGCTAGAAATAACATGTATGCTTCTCCTGATTTTTTTTTTTAAAACTTCCTTTTCTCATGCAAAGGGGAGAGTTGAATTTATCATTTCTCTTTGCCATTCATGCCATCAAATTTGCTCTTCAAATCAGAAGTTACAAGAAATACAGCACTGAAGTCGCTGGACATTCCAGTGAAGAAGTGGTCCCCTTTCCCTGTTACAAAAGACAGTGCTTCCTTTTCTCTATCTACCGCCCCTTGCTGTAATCCAGGACTATCATCGCTATGAAGGAGGAAAATAAATCCCATGCATTTCACCCATCCTATATTAATTTCCATCTGGATAAGCAGATTACTCCTATGTGACCTTTAAATTCACAAACAAAGCAAATCACTGAAGCCAGAAAGACTAAAGCACCATGATTATAAATGGGAGCGGGAAGAGGATCTGGTCTAGGTAAACATACACTGGTCATGAGTTTCATTTCCATCAGAAATATTTCCTTCTGCTTCAGCTCACTGAGGTGGAAAATTGATTCACCTGTTCTGCCAAGGTGCATTGTGTCTGTCCTCCATAATCCAGGAGAGATCTTAATTGATGTAGCACCACCTGTCTCTTACGGGACACGTAATCACAACTGAGGTTCTTTAAAGTATTTTCTGCTGCAGGACGATGAGAAAAACAATCTACAGGTGTAACATTGAAGGACTTCATTCGATTATCTCTCCATCCTGTCCTCAAACCAACATGGTGGTTTACTAATTTTGTAAGCCTAGATGTTCAGGACAGGAAGGACGGTCAGGTAGGAAATAAACTGATCGTGCAGGATGCCAGTGGAGAAGGGGAGCTGGATTGTTCTCCCCCAACAATTAAACTCTGAAATTGCAGTGAATATTTGCACCTTCTCTTCACGGTATTAATATCCTCTTTACCCAGACACACGTAGCTTTTTAAACGAGCCACTCTGTTGTTCATTCTCACTACACACGGTGAATGGAGAGCTTCATTCCTGACCCCCAAACTGAGTCAGCCAACTTACCCTGAGAACAGTCAAGGCTGAGCACCATTTCTAAGCTGGGCCCATCAAAGCGAACAACACAGGGTCTTTGCAAGGAATACTGCAGTAACTAAGCATCTTCACTCTTCTTCATGGGCTTCAGCACTGGAAGGGTTGGGCCCTTGGTTGTCCTGACAGCCATGCTTCCAATAAGAAGGGAAAGCTTGACTGGGAATGGAGCAAACCAAGAAGATTCCAAGCTGAGCTATGGAGGAAGAGATGTGAGCGAATCTCAGAGAGCAGAAAAGGGAGACCACAAGGCCTCTTACACAATACAATTACAGCAGCAGACAGAAAATCTACTTGCAATGTAAAAATTCTGTGCAGCCAACATCATGAAGGGGATTAGAAGGGTGTTTCAAGACAGGACAGTGTTTGGGTAGAAAGAGGCGGGGCTAAAGAAATTCAGAGTGACTCAGATTCCTAGTTTCATGGCACACACATTTATTTTGGTAGTATAATTAAAACTCTGAACGTGTGATGCTGAAGCCCAACAATCACTGCCGTCACACGAGCTCATTTGTCTTCAGCTGACGCCCAGGCACAGTGCCCTGAAGATCATCCGCTTGTAGATTATTACTCCCCACAACCTACATGCCACGTGGTCATGTCGCCCCTGAGCTCACGTGTGAGGAAATGGAATCCTTAGAAGAGATAGTGACAACTCACCCAGTGAGCAACAGCTGGGAACAACGTTCCCATCCAGCCACTGCTGACTTGAGAATCCAGCTCCTGAACACTTTCTTGTTTTGTGTCTATACTATCTAGATGATGCAGTTGCCTTTTTTTTTTTTTTTTTTGGATTTTTTAAAATTTAATCTTTATTGGTACAATATGAATACACATCATCATTGCATTCAACATTGAGAGTTTGTACCAGAATATGACACTTGATTCTCATTTTTTCCCTTTCCCCCCCACCCTACACCCCCCACCCCCTGTATACACAATCTTTATTTCTTCTTTCTTTATTACCACATTTGTTTTACCCTCGTTATTTATCCTTACAGTCTCTTTCCTTTTAAATATTTTCTACTTCACAATATCAACTATACATACATACATACATACATACATATCATTTACAACTTCATTTCTCATACCAGAGAAAAGATACGATATTTACACATCTGTGACCTGTTTATTTCGCTTTCCTTTCTTTGATTTTAGAATACATATCATGTTAAGAAACTACAATAAAGGAATTAAGTGTACATGCCGCAGTTTTGGTTCACAAAAATACTTTCTTATCCAATAGCTTTGAGAATTTTTGAGGCAATTGGACAGCTTACCATTAAACACTGGTTACTATGTTTGTTAAAATCTATCGGTGATGGGCCGGGAAGTTAGCTCAGTGGTTCCGGCGCCTGTCTTGCAAGTACAAGGACCTGGGTTCGATTCCCCGGTAACCACATAACAATACTGGGCATGGAGACTCACATCCAGCAGCAACCAGTACCACATACCACAGTGCCAGGCATGGTGACTCACACCTGTAATCCCAGCACTCGGGAGGCAGAGGCAGGAGGATTGCTGTGATATGAGTTTGAGGCTGAGCTCAGGGCCAACCTGAACCACAAAGCGAGACCCTGTCTCAAAAAATCTAAAAAAAAAAATCTATCGGTGATCCATACTTCAAGCTCTGGTGGCTACCTCTCTTACTAGATACAAAGAAGTTTCTTATTTCCTAAAAAGAGATACTTCTCTGCCTAATCACTTCTCTGGCTTCTTTGTAAATTTCCACTTTTGGTGAATTGGCTGTCAAGAAGCTAGCCCATAACCATATTCTAGGACCACTAAGGAAAAGAAAATTCAGCTCTTTTATTAGGTGAAATGATTCACCTTCTTCAATTTAATCACTCTATTGTGGATTACACTCTGGGACTGGTTAAATAATTTATGGTATAGTAACATGCTAAAATACTACACAGAAATCAAGATATATTGTGCAAGAACAGTTGGGAATCTGGAAAGACATTTAAAACATCTTAAATGGAAAAAGGGGTTAAAAAGAACAAAATGCTTTAAACAATGTTAAGGAGCAGTTTTAAATTGCAGTGGTGCTTGCAATCGAAACAGGTTTGAATAGTGTTTTCTGCATTGTAAAATTATAAAGTTTTTAACCTAAAATATCTATCTATATATATATATATGCATGCAGATTGAATCTTATAAAATTTTTAATGTATCTATATCATCTAACTATTCTCAAAAAATATATGAGTATTATGACATGTAACTCATAAGGGCAGGGATTTTTGTCTATTTCATTCGCCTTTGAATTCCAGTTCTGAAAGTGCTCCCTGAAATATACTAGGTACTTAACATATATTTTTGAGGGAACAAATGCACAGTTCTTTGCAATATAAGTCAAAACAAAATATGTTATTTTTTTAAAAATGGAGTTGTGCCAAGAAAAATAATCACCTATAAAGTAAAAGAATTGGTAACTATATCACACTGTATACCAAACATAAATTGTAAAGAGACAAAAGGGACAGAAGTAAAATATAAGTCACTTCTCGCACCTCTAATCTATTGTTGATGTAGGAAAAAGGTCTCTCTACAGCACATCGCTCCTCTGTTTTCAAACATTTAAGGGCTTCCAATTGCTTTGGAGTTAATTTGAAATGTTTGTCGATCCTCAGCACAGCCTAGCGGCCCTGTTTGGCACTGCACGTGCTTACTAGGCCAGTTGAGCCTCCTTTCTCTACTCAGAGCCATGGGAGACCCAGACTTTTCTCTTCCAAAATTCCAATTATTGAACTTCTGGGACACCGTACCGACAGGTTCTCTCCTGAAATGCCCAGAATACAAGATTCTCACAACTCACGCCTCACCGCTCCGCTTTTACGTGTGACTTTCTAAATAGGTCCATGGTCTCAAAGTATCTGCCCACGAAAAACGTACTAGAAAAGAGAAAATAGGAATTGTAGTGTAGTAACTGCAGGCACCTACTGAGTAACTGCGGCAACCCCCCGGGAGGACGCACTGAAAGGGACAGAGCGTCGCTTCTACGGGGCTCCTGCCACCGATTTCTAACCAGCAGCTGTGCTGAAGAAACATCATCAGAAGCCAAGGGAGGGACATTCTGCGACCTGGAGTCTTTGAAAACAGCAAGGTCACGGAGGGCAGAGCAGCATGAAGAACTCTTACAGGTCAAAGACTAAAAAGACACCACAAGTAACCACAAAGCAAAGTTGTAGGTTGCATTCTGACTCTAAGAGGACCACTAATGGCATGGATGGGATGATTGGAAACCATTATTTAGGAAACATTGCTACCGTCAGCTTTCTGTCAGTTTTCTACTGTTTTGTGTAAGAGAATATGCACAAGTTTTTAAAAGTAGACACTGAATACCACACCAAATCTTGCATGTATGTCTTGTAATAACTATCGAGGTGGTGTAAAATACTATCTCAGTGTTGCTCTCATTTGTATCTTCCTTGCGACCTATGATATTGAGTGTTTCTCATTTGCTCACCAGACATTCACATATCTTCTTTAGAGAAATAATACTGAATACCTTTTATAAAAAATTTTGCATGTGCTTTCTTGAAATCATCTTGCGCTTACCTATTTGATCTGCAGATAACTTTCTCTCAGCCTCTTCTTCTGTGTTTGATTTTTCTTCCTTTCTTTTTCCATTTCTTGATTTGTATATGATGAAATGCAAGGGATTTTATTTATCATTAAATTCCCAGAATTCATCAGTCAGAAAAATGTGTGTGTGTGTGTGTGTGTGTGTGTGTGTGTGTGTGTGTGTGTGTGAATTGAAAAAATAACTACCTGGAAAAAAGTAAACCCAATTAAAAAAAATATGTGTCATATACTCTTCTTAGGATCACAGAGATAAAGGCAAAAAATACAACACAGCTACAAAGGAAGTCATCATAAAGCACTCAGACCAAAGCATTCATTGTACGTCTCATTATAAAGCACTTGGCATTGCTATGTATATAATGTGCATTCCTATCTCTGATTTGTGATTTTCTGACCAGTTAACAGGAGTTTTAGCCCAGTTAAAACGTCAGTCTGCATCCACAAGGTGACCAGAGCGGTACTGATGACTGTTAAAGTACTGGAGTGAGAACGGATAGTCTGCAATCCCTGAAGTCCCTTAAGATTTTTCTATTAAAATTTGAACTTTATCACATCAGGAACCATTTTAGTATTCAATAGGTCATCTTTTGAAAAAGATAGAGTTGCTATGAAATAAGTGGAATAAACACTTTCTCTTACAAAGAGCTTTAAATTAATTCTCCCATGATTTTAGTTATTGCTGCGCTAAATAATTTGCAATTTTATTCTGAAACAACAACAACAACAAAAAAAATGATTGAAAGTGAATACCTGATCAAAACCTCTGGATATTTTAACTCCAGTTTATTGGTCTCAAAGAGACAATGTTATTTATTTATTTTCAATGATGTTTTGACAGTTGTTTTTAAAAAGAAAACATATAAATCTGTAAAGAGTAAGGAGTTACTCAATGAAATACTGGAAAGTTAGTATTTAAGAAACACATTTTAAATTTTAGATTTTAATTTTTTTGTGTGTGAGAAGAATCATCATGAAATGTCTCAGAGAAGGAGCGAAATTTTAGTCCTTCCTTTTCAGTACTTGGAAAATGTAGAATTAAGACAAATTTAGGTTTTTTGTAAGGGTCATAAAAAGCCAATAGGAAGAGAACAAATTGACTACCTGGAAATGATTCTATCCAGAGAGGCTACTGTGCCTTACAAATGAAAAGCAGGGTAGAAAGCCACTGAGAAATTGTTAAAATGGGTCCATCAATAATGCATGCATGAAGATGTTCAATGAAATACTTTATTTTAACAAAGAACATTTGGTGTTGCATGTTTAATAAGGAATGAATGTATTTGGATATGTGATGAAGTGCTCCTCTATGTGTCCTGCTTTCTCTTCCTCAAATAGTTATTAATAAATTATTGTACACAGTTAAACTGAGCATCAGTTTATAAAGACTCAATTATCAGAGAGATTATTTTGGAATAATCCATAGGTGTTTACTTGCCTACAGATTCAACATTTGTTGAGGAAGGCAAAGGAGGATGGCTCTAAAGTGGACTCTTGAAAGTCTAGATTTTCATATGAATTACTGGAATTTCGGCTGCCACTCATTAGAAGCTGTCCGACGTTCCATATCCAGCATCAGTCCTGATCCTTCCTTTACATTTTTCATTCAGTATATGTATAAAGCACCATCTCCCTGGTCTGTACACATGTCCATCTTGTGCTGAGGACTTACTCATATTTCACATTGAGTACCATGTTTGAATGGAACCTAAGTACTCTCATTGACCTTATTTTAGAGAGAAAAAAACTGAACTACTAAGAAGACCACTGTTTTTTGAAGAAGTCCTAGTAGTATGTGGGAGAGTTAACTCTGTCTTCAGGGTCCCTCTCTTAACAACCAGGATATACTATCACCTCATTAAAATCTCAGTGTCTTTCAAACACATACAATAACTTTTCTAAAATCCAAGGGGCAGGATTTTGCTTTAAGAATGTTTCCATTTATGTATGTATTGATAGTAACATTATGCTTAACAAATTGTGATTGTTTACAGTGTAATATTTTCATAGAAGAAGGAAGATATTTGTTTGTGCCTGTCATCAGCCATCTCTCTATTTTTTTTTTTTTTTTTAGGTTTTTTTGAGACAGGTTCTCACTTTATAATTCAGGCTGGCCCTGACTGAGCCTCCAACTCACTTCACAGCAATCCTCCTGCCTCTGCCTCCCAAGGGCTGGGATTATAGGCATGAGCCACCACGCCCAGTACTGTGGAATGTGGTGCTGATTGCTGCTGGTGTGAGTCTCCACGCCCACTATGGTATGTGGTTACTGGGGATCGAACCCGGGTCTTTGCACTTGCAAGACAGGCGCCAGAACCACAGAGCTAAATCCCCAGCCCCATCTCACTATTTCTGAAGCTGAATGTAAGACTGAGAGTTAATGCTTGTCCCAAATCACCATGGGTTATCACCAAGATTGGTAACATCAGATTGGTAACAATCTCACCAAAAATAAAATATTGACATTCACAATCATTTGTTCCTGAGAATTATAAATAAGGGACTTAGGTATCTGCTTTTCAACTCAGAACCTGTGCCTATTTTTAATTGCACCATGCTGAACTAGAAGCATGAGGGAATGAGTAACTGCATGGAAAATTAAATATAACTCAGAGTAACATAAACTCATCCTGATGTTTCAAATCCCATGGTTGTATTAGGGCTACCACAATGATTGTATTAGGCAAAATAAAAAGAAAAATGAACA
>PVIR01026682.1:0-23685 GCA_004026965.1 Petromus typicus | reverse complement strand
TGATTCTTTCTGCTAGTTCCTGTGCTGCTCAGGTTTTATTTATAAAGTTTTTCCCTAAGCTAATGTCTTCAAGAGTCCTACCTAACCTATTTTCCAGCAGGTTTAGTGTTTCTGTTTCAATATTTAGGTTTCTAATCCACTTTGATTTTAGTTTGGTGCACGGAGAAAAGAATAGCTTTAATCTTTTTATGAGACCAAAGTGAAATATGTTTTCCTTTTTCTTTTATGCTTATGATGAAATGGGGCTGTTTAATGTGAATTTGTCAATAGATTGCTGTTGTTGGCTTAATCTTCTCAATGTCTTTTCTAAAATACAGCATCATCTAAATCACTCATTGAAAAGGAATTAAGGAGCTGCTGCTTTTGGTGAGATCTTACATCTTTTGGGACTTAAAATCTCATGTACATTTAACTTAAGTGAATGGTATTTTTTTTTTTCTCAAAAGAATACATTCACTTGTATGTAGGTCGAAGGACTCAATGCTGTATTTTTCTGTTGGAATTCAGAAGCTATATCAAATAATGACAGGTATGTTTTATGTATTTCGACAATTTAGATGAAGATTTCTATTTGATTACTCCAAACAGGATGGCAGAATAGCTAATAACAGGACATACTGTAATGTGTTTTTTTTTGTTTGTTTGTCTTGTTTTGTTTTGTTTTGTTTTGTTTTGTTTTGAGACAGGGTCTCGCTTTGTGGTTCAGGCTGGCCCTGAGCTCAGCCTCCAACTCACATCACAATCCTCCTGCCTCTGCCTCCCGAGTGCTGGGATTACAGGCGTGAGCCACCACGCCCGGCACTGTGGTATGTGGTACTGGTTGCTGCTGGGTGTGGGTCTCCACACCCAGTATTGTTATGTGGTTAATGGGGAATCGAACCCAGGCCCTTGCGCTTGCAAGACAGGCGCCGGAACCACTGAGCTAACTCCCCGGCCCTCATACTGTAATGTTAAAGCAAGGTCACAAACTCTCTAGCCCTACTGCCAGGGAACACCCCAAAGCTGTTTGGATAGGAAGAAAAAACTAAATCAGCTCAGTGATAGAGCATGTGCTCAGGATATAAAGGTCCAGGATCTGAGTTTCAGAAAGACAAGAACACCAAAATAGGGGACCAGAGTAAAGGAGTATGTGCAGATGAATTAATAAATGGCTTTTTCAGCACCAAGGTAAGAGAGTGACCCAACTTAGTATGCAATCTGAAAATGTTCGGGTGATTGCTGCACGTGTTTCTGAATGACACCAAATCATTCTCTCCTTTTATGGTGGAACTTAGTATTTGGCAGAAATTTCTGCAACTGTAGCAAGAACCTGTTTTTCAGTTTTTTCAGCTTCTGTCTTCTAAGCAGCAAATACAAACAAACAGTCCTGAGGGGCTAGGCAAGTGCAGGGCTGACACAGGTTAAAATGCACGTTACAGCTGAGAATTGAGGTAAAGTAGCAGTAAATAAACATGTGGCTGGAAATTGTAAACATTAACATATAGAGTGCAATCAGCAAAGATGAGAGAAGACAGAATATGACAACATGAAATGAATAAGATCCCTTAAAGAAAAAATGACTTGATTTGACCAGATCGTGGGTCAGCATAAAAAGGCTATTGCCAAAATGAAAATTCAATATTCACTGTCCTTCAGTTGTTAATTCTTATAAAGAATTAAAGAACAAGGACTCAGGATTAGCTCAGTGACAGTGCACCAACCTGCTAAGTGCAACATCCTGAGTTTGAGTCTCAGTACAAAAAAAAAAAAAAAAAAAAAAAAAAAAAAAAAAAAGTAAAGAACATAAAAGAAAAAGGAACTTCAAAAATAGAAAAGTGCAAGATTCTTGTAAAACATAACCCAATAATCAGGAAAAGAGATGTAGCAGTTTTAAAGTTTGCATAAACAATTAATTACTTGATAACATTTACTAAAATAAAGTTGCAAATCTAATTCTACTTAAACTCTTTAACCAAAGCAACAAAACTTTAAATCACCATTAAAATTATTAAAAATGATAAGGATATAATTTGTCAAAGAACAAAACTCAGAAACAAACTAATGCAATTTACCTGTCAGTCAATTATTAAATATGTTTCCTTATAATAATACTTTAAATGGGTTGATTCCCTAAAATCCAAGAGAGAAAAATGGGGAGCACATAGTTTGTTTAATGTAAAATTGAGTCAAGTGCTTAGAAAGCTTCTCTTTTAGAAAAAGTACTTTGAATCCTATTTAAAACTCAAGATATTTTGGACAAATCAATATAATTTGCAAATATTAAATGTCATCATATTCAATTATTTCAGAGAAACCCAAATGTGAATAATGCTTTCTCTGTCTGTGATTTTCTTTTGTGACACACAGTGCTTAAGAATGAGCAAATGGAGCAAGTCACAACCAAAGGCTTCATCCATATCCTTGAAACATCCACCCACATAGTAGCCCCTGTTTACAGTGTCAGTTTAGAGACCATGAACTCAGACATTTACTTTAATTAGAAGAGCTTGAAATAGTTTCATTGCTACATGTAAAGTATCTCTTGTGCATAACTACAAATAAAATATAGTCTGCCAGGTAGAATATTGTTTTAAATGTATGGCTCTGATGTAATCATCTGAGGTGAGTTGTTAGCTTTGCAGCTTTTCCTTCATGTTTTTCTTGTTTTCTCACTGAGTTTGGCTCACAAATGAGCTTCCCTCAGTAGAGTTACTCCACTACAAAATGCAGAGTCTGTACTTCAAACCTGGGAGCACAGGAACCTCCCTAATAAACATTTACATATTGAGACATTAGGTAGAAAAGCTATGGCAGTAAAAACAAAATGCCACCTCTTTATTATATATACATTTTCAGTGCCATGAAATAGAAAAAAATGTTGGCTCTCTGATTATCCAAGTTGAAATACAGAGAATTCTGGTATAAATTTCTTTTAATTTAACTGTCAGGTTCATGCATATGTTTATATATTTCCTTTATCAATGTCATTAAATGCATGAAGCATCAGCTTGCCGTTTCCTAGTCCTGTTGCATCCTGTGATGCTACATTAACAGCATGATCCTTTGTGGGTAGCTCCTACTTCCTGTTACTCAGTCCCCAGAGAAACAACAGTTTTATAATCCTTACTTCCTACCTTCGAACAAATGTTCTTGAAAAAACACAATAAGAACATTTGCATAGTTTGCATATATTGAGAAAGTTAAAAATGTTAAATAATTTCTCTGAGCAAACATACCTTCCATGTTTTATACACCAATGTAGAATTAAACTTAAATTTTTTGGCAATTTTCTTCATGCTTTGGTTAAAATATAGCAGCAATTTCTAAAACCATTTCTATCCATCCATGCACAAACCAGTAACTTACTCAGAAACACCAGATTATCTATGATAGTACCTCTAGAGTCCATCAGAGTCTTTATCTCCTCCTTAAATTTTGATATGAACCTTTTCTCTGATATTTGCATCTCTTTTTTTAAAGGTACAATCATGATAAACAGATTCATTACTCACACAGTAACACTCAGAGAACATGATTATAAAGACTATTGACTCCCCCTTTACCATAGCTTTGATGAGGACACTCAATAATGTGACATTTCTACATAGTTGGAAATTATCTGTTATTAGATCGAGGCTGCACTTATTTTCTCACAAGGCCTCTGAGGCACTTTCCAAGGGTACTACTGAAACCCCTCAGGTGTTACTGCTTTGCAGCCATTTTACACTGGTCAATGGAAGCTGTGTTAGGGCAGAAGGCGACCCAGGGAACCTACGGACACATAAATAATTTGTACCTTCATAATGAGTAGCATGAGAATTGTGGTTTTCATTAGATCTTAGCACCATCATTCAATAATTTATTGCTTTGCTTACAAAACAGCCATGCAAAATACTTGAGTCTCAAAAAGCATTATGCTTAACTGCATTAATTTACATAAAGATTCATTTGAAAAACTGAAGATGGGAGAAACTTCTGTGATTTTCTGCTTCTAATAACTTTGATGAAAAAGAAAGTGGTCATAAAAATGTACTGTGAAAGTCAATCCCTTGAGAAGACTTGCTACGGTCCATCTTGTAGCTCAAAGTGGGGCTCAGAAGTCTGTGTTCGAACAACGTCCTCCAGGATCACGTGAGGCCAGGAGTCTGTGAACAGCATTGGAAATGTGAGCTGCAGGACACATGTGCTTGGTAGAAGACACTATAAACCGGAAACAAAACATAGAGGCACAGGCCTAGGAGTAAGGAGCGACCTAAACTGTCCAAATTAAAGAGAATGGTGAATTCTGCACCAGATGGAAACCAAGAGAAGGTCCAGGGAGTAGCAGGAAGTTATGTAAAAATGCATTTCACAAAGGGAGAATAGGCAGGAACAGCTACAATAGGAAACTGCTGCCAGTGAGGGTTCCCGAGTAATGTGACAGAGCCAAGGTCATGAGCAATTTCTGGATTTCACTAACATCAAATTCCATGGAGTGAGACTCGACCCATCAGTTCCCTGATAAGCACAGCATCCCTATGGAACAGGGTACTTAATGACCTCACCTGACCAGCTCACAGAATCACATCCACTAGAAAGACATTGATTTCCCGTAGGGAATTTGTTCTTCGGACTTGACCTCTAAACAGTCTCTGAAATAGGAAGGATTTTTAGACATTTGAATACAATGAAATCTTTACTGCTCAATCTGGAAAGGAATTCAGAGAGAGTCAGATACATCTAAAGTCTCATAAAATACTATTATGAAAACACTACAACAATCTCATTACATGTGTTGTGTGTTGTTTTTGAGGGACAGATAGCTCAGGGCCCTGCGTTACAGAGACACTGCAGCCGATGTCTGCTGATCACATTGACGGTGCCCAATGAGTGAGTCTCAAATTGTCTGTATCTGTGATTTATGTGAAGTGATATCAATCCAGAATACAAAAAAGTGAGAGTCAAGGCTCTAATGACGTAGACAATAAACAAATACAAACAATTGCTCTCAATTTGAGTAGAATTGTAATTTATCTGAGTTTGTTAAATAACAATATTCTTGGGTCAAATTATGAAGCATTAGCAGTGAAAACCCATAATTGAATGATATAAATTACAAATTGATTTAGATGAACCAGGTCTGACTCTAATGTCTAGCATCCACGATGTGCTGAAGGTGTGTAATGACCCTAACACAGATGAGACAGAGGAAGAACTTGACAAAATTGGCATTGGCTTTTATTAGATCTCACATGGTCAAACAGCATTTATCTGATATGAAAAATGGACTCAGTGAATTATCAAGGCAACAGAGGCTTTCTCTTTTGATATGATAAACCTTTTCAAATTTATAACATCTCATTGGAGAGGACTGCCACCTATAAAATTTTGCTGCAAGGTGAGAAAATACCAGGCAGAGACAAGTTGTAGAGAAGAAAGAATGTATCACTTTGAACACTAAACAGTTCTTCTTAAAACATGATGTCACTTACAACAACAAATAAAATGACAGACACGTATGATTTACAAAAACATTCTTTTGCTTAGAAAAATCAAGTGAAAACATGGGGTTGATGAATATAGATCTGTGAGACTACATTGTTTTGTGTCTGTATAAGTCATACACTGTTAAAATAATCCTCTAAAATAATGTTTCTTAGTTCTTAAACTCAGCTAGTGCTGTTATTTATATTATTCAATCTTCCAGCAGATAAATCTCTTAAAACACTGAAAATCTAAATCCTTCGTAGTGATAAGAAACTCAGAAACATGATTCATAACTCAAAGCTTTACTTTGTGGTTTTCTGAATGACAATAAAAGGCTTACTGTGGCAAATACAGTGAAAGGTTTCAAAGATGTTCATGTCATAATCCCCACAACCTTTGTAATATCTCACTAGTGAGAGGGATTTAGCAGATTCCATTAAATGACAGTTTTGGGGTGAAGAGATTATATTGGATGATCTGAGGAGGCCAAATGAAATCATGAAGGTTTATGTTAACAGAAAATGGAAACAAGAAAATAGGAGGAAGAGGAGGAGATCAGAAGTCTGAATGACCTAATTGTAACATTTACTAAAGAGAGAAAGTGGTCCATGAGCGCAGTAAAACTGGAAGGCACAAGGAGATTATCTCTTACCAGGAGCTCGTGAAGGCATTCAGCCTGCTAATGCCTTGACTTCAGCCCACTAAGACCCAGTGTGGACTTTTCAATAGTGAGGTAATATTTTTATATTGTTTTAATCCACTGGTTTTGTGTTAACTTGTAACAACAATAGGAAACCATCATAGTCATTTGCTATAATACATTGTTGAATTTTGTATAAAAGGATGTCTTTATCCTTGCTTTCCTTGTACTGAAGTGCACCGGAGGATGTGATGATGTGCATATATATATATATATATATATAATATATAAGGCACACTAAAATTTTGCTTTTGTTTTAACAAGTCTAAGCCAAGACATTGTTTGTGTATTTCATAGAGTGCTCCAACTCCTCCCAGAGGATGCTACTGCTCCTACTGGGCAAGGATTCTTGCTTCAATAAGTGAAAAGCAGTTTTCTTAATCCATAAGTGGCCCCACACAAGGATTGACAGCAGTATCCAAATTTGACTATTAATAAAAAAATCCAACAAAATCTGTCTCAATGGTTTCATGTTTTTAGAAAAACCAATAAGCTGTCTCTATTATTTAAAAATCAACTCAAACATAAATTTAGGAAACACTTAAGTGTAACTGAACACTTCCTATAATTTATCTACAGAGCAGTCTGCCATTCCTGGATGAGAGCAAAATATTTTTTTTACTAAATGATTTCATAAATCATTTATTTTTATTTTTTACTAAATGATTTTATAGGTTTCAGACCACTTGGCAATGAAGAGAGGATCCTTTTAAAAAAATAATCAAATGATTTTACTTAGAATTTTCTAAGGGAGTTGGCTCTATGACATACACTGAAAAAATTAGAACTTTATACATGGCAATGCTTATATGTTGGCTTTGCTCTCTTCAACTTTTACAGTAGCATATTATATCTCTGAGTAGTTTTGTTGTAGAGAAGCTAAGCTTTTCCTAAGGAAATAGGATCATTCTCATTAATTAAAGAAAATACTGAACCAAATGAAAATCAGGTCCATTCTCTAAAACAACTGACACAGAGTTATCCTTGGAATTCAGGCAGGCACACGCAAAATTACTGGGATGAGATGCATTCATTTCCATGAGTTCTGCCCTTGAGATTATCTTCTTATCTCCATATTTCATTTCCAGTAACTGAGATAGGTTATTTACCTCTATACTATTATCTTATGTTCAAAGGTTGGAAATAGAATCAGTAAGATTAAAACAAGCCTATTCCTGTGCCATGGTACCTCACTTCCTGTCATCTGGAATCTCTGCTGTCTATCATCCTACATTTTTCAGCTCCTGTGGGATGGAGTCTTTAATTTTATCTTAAAACAAAGTAGCAGAAAAAACTGATGGAAGCATACTATATTTGTTTTCCCCACATTTGCCAATAGTAGTTCTTTTCATACTATGAATGAGGAAATATGATAGGTTTGTGATGATTTTGAAGAGAAAGCAGCATATTAAGCAATTATAATTCACATATTCTAAAAAATCACATTTGACAGCAATTTTCTACTATGTGTGCTGTAGAATGGATTTGTCAGTCTTTGCACGATCTCATAATTTCTAATTCAGTTCTTTGGTATTGTAATCAGTTATCTAATTGGCACTTTTGTTCCATCCACTTTAATACTTAATAGCTGATAGCTATTAAATACCCTATGCTGTGTATTTAAATAACAAACATAGAATTTTAGACAAGTAGTTTCCAGCTTTTCTCTGATTCAAAGGTAACACAGCCACATTTGCATGAGGATGATGTCAAAAAAAGTCTTAACTCTATATTCACTCAGGGCCATCATGTTATGGTACCAAAGTCTGGGGTGGTTATAGTAGTTAGGACTGTTTAGAACTAGGTGACTTTATAATCCTCACAAAATGCAATTTAAAAATTAGACTTTAATTATATAACTGTGACATTATACAATGTTTTTTTTTTTTTTTTTTCTGTGCCTGGCCCACTTCACTTAGTACAATGTTTGGCAAGATCATCCGTGTTGTAAGAAATGGCAAAAATTTCTTTATATTTATGGCTAAATACCATTTCATTATACATATGCATCATGTATTTTAATATATTCTTGTACTGATAGATATTTTGGGTTTTTTAAATAAATATGCACCAATGTAATATATTTTCCTATTGTTACATATTTTGTTTTTTTCTTCCTTATTTTGGTTATTGTGAGTTATACTGCAATGAACATGGAAATGCAGAAGTAATTACATGGTGGTGATTTCATTTTCTTTTGGAATATGCCCCAAAGAAGTGGTTGCTGGGTCATGAGTTAGTTCTATTTATAATTCTTTTGAATTTTCGGTGTTGTTTATCATGTGGTAGCATCAATCTCCACATCCACCACCAATGTTCAACAGTTGCCTGTTCCATATCCTCACCCACCTAGAATATCCTTTTGCATTTCTGATAATGGTTGACTAGTGTGAGGTGATGACTCACAGCCATGTCCTTTTGCCTTTCCTGATGACTAATGGGATCGCTACTAATGTTGATCTGGATTGGACAAACAAATTAATGACATTAGTTCTTCTCATGCTTGTGTTTGAGACATTGGGTCTTCAACTGCTTTCAACTGTATCTTACTGTTCTCATTAAACAAATCTTTTAACTCCTTGGTGAATTTGTTCCTAGAAGACAAAATTATTTTTTAAAGCTACTGTAAATCAGATTGCTATACTGACATTTCTTTCAGTTAGGTTATTATTTTGGCACAAAAATGCTACCACATTTTGTTGATTTTTTACTAAATTCATTAGTTTAGTAGTTTTTGTATAACAATAAATGAATAATGATAAGTCATTAGTTTTGGCAAGGAAGAAATTGATGAAGTAGCTCTTAAGTGAAGACAATGTCTATAGCAGGATTTTATCAAGCTATATTGTGAGAAACACAAAGTCCAAGAAGAAAGTAGGGACTTGAAAAAATTTATAGCATTCTTTCTTTAAATGAATAAAAGTAATAAATGTTTCACTTTTCAAAGATATAATTCGAAAGAAACACTTTTTAAGTTTCATAAAAATTTCTTCAATAGTTCACAATGATTATTCTATACAGTTGGATTAACTCCACAATGCTGCCTACATATATTATAAAACTGAAGCCATATATTTCTGTTTTCAATGTGTACCCTTTTGAAGCTTCCACCTTGCATATAAAAGACCATGTATAATGTATTCTCTAACTATTATTTCTGGTTTGCTTGGGATTGTACTGATCTATATCTATTGTCTTGACATCCATCTAGTTTAACATTTGTTCAGATCTTTCTCCTTTAAATCAATATTTTCTACTGTTAAATTAAGATGAATCATGATGTGATAAAACTTAAAACATTATTTCTCTCATCAATGATTTTTCCTTTAAATCAATTGACTATTTTATATTAATTGACTTGATGATTAAATTGATGCTTATATATATTTTTCATGCATTATAAAGGGATGATATAATAGATTTTAGAAATTTTGCTCTATCACAGGAAGAAATTTTTAAAAAGTAAATCATTCTCATTGTTTTAAAAAGAGAATTATGTCCTCAATATTTCTTTTGACTATCTGTTAATTTACTTGTAATACAAATATAGAAGTTTACTTAGTTAAAAGTGATATATTTTAATTAAAAATTCAACATGAATACTATAGTTATTTCAACAAACTCTGGTAAATGATTAAACAATATTTTTACTAACTCAAGAAACCTATGGAGCAGAAATGTATTTGGAATTGGTTTCTAAGTGAAAATTAATTGTAATTATACCTAAACAAAATACATATTCTGTCAAATGAAATTTAAGTTTGAAATTGTAAAAGCATGTAATTTAGACGTACATACATCTAGGATAAATGAACTCAAACTATTATGGAAAAATCATTTTGAATTCACTTATAGGCACAAGCTCATTGTATTTGTATATGTAGCCTTTTCTCATTACTTTTAATATAGAGTAATTAATTTAGATTTCAGAATTTGAGCATCTCTGTACACAAGTGTACTGTGTATACTGAAAATGCTTACAGTCCTTGTGGTGTGGAATGTTGGTATTTTCACATCACATGTATGATTCCTTTTTTATCCCCTCTCTCCTGCTTCCCCTCCCTCTTGTTTTTGTTTTTGTACATTTTTTTCAGTACATAATGTTTATGATCATTGTGTGGAGTTGACATATACGCATGATATATTCCATTATTTTATCCTTTATCTCTCACTCGCCACTATTTCTTGATCTGATACTTCAAGCATAGTCTGTCTCCTCACTTCCTTGTATATACCATTATTTGACTCATTTTTATACAACTTCGATCATAGTTGAACTGGATACATAATTCCTGCATGATAATCATTTTCTTTTAGCACTGTAAGATATGGTTCACTGTCTTTGAGACTCCAGTTGTACTTACAAATGTCAGTGCAACTGTTTTATTCTAAATAAGTCTTTATATATGTTGTGTTAGTTACTTTTCTCTTTGCTGAAACAAAATATATACAAGAAAAAGGAGAAGAGACTCCTGTTGGTGCCAATCCTTTGAGGTTTCAATCCACTCAGCTGGCTCCAAGGCAGGCTATCTCTGTAGAGGATAAACAGTCCATGACAGAGGAGGCAAGAGGTAGGCAGCCATAAGCCCTTCCTTTCCCTTTACCCCTTCCAAGCTACAAGTCTTTTGGGTGATGCTACTATCACCAAGGTGGATTTTCCATTATCCACACTAGGAATCGTGCTAAACCAGTCACCAGACTAAATTAGTACCATAAATCCTTAATCTCAGTATCACATACCCTAGATCCACTCAGCCTCTTGAAGCCCTACCAATATGAGTGCATAGGGCTTTGAGAGGACATTTAGATACAAGAAATACCATATGCTTTTAATACTTTTTCATTTTACTTTTTACAAGGGTCGGTATACGTATGAACCAGATATTCACATTTTATCTGTCTTACATGGAAATAAGCAATCTATTTGAATATGATAATTCAGGTTTTTGCTAACTACTGATATTTTAGTCCTTATCTTTTACAGATTTGGGGTCAATGTGATTCCTTATTTACCCTGTTTTTGGAGTTCCTTGTAATGAATGTAGTAAATTCTACCACCTGGTGTGTTCTCATGAAGGTTCTTTTTTCTTTATATATTTTCATCAAAAGGAGCATGGCTGCCATATGTGCACTCACTCCTAAGTATCTCTCCAAGCTATGGCTCCCTGAGTTTAAAGTAATGAAATATTAAATGTAGTTGTATGTCAATTCATGAAGAAACTTTGTTTCATTGTGAAAAGGGAAGCCCAGCTGCTATTTTTTTCCTCCTTCCTCTTGCCACAAACTGAAATATTTATAATACATTTAGGCTTTATTTCAGTCTTAGTCAAAGGTCAAAGTAGTATCAGAGATGATTCTGTGCTATTCTTGAGATATATAGCTGATGCTTACTTAGTGCCTCTTAAATTTCTACTTATGTTTCTATGTAACCTCAACCTCTTTGAGCAATGAACGTAGAATAGATTTAGAAACTGATACTTTATGTGAAAGAAACATAGCTAAAGGGAACCTGGAAAGAAAGAAGAGAGAGCACCTAGTAAATTGATGTAGGGCACTGCTTCCTGGGCATTTGTTTGCCAAGAAAACACCTAATGTGAATGACACATCAAAGTGGTTCAGTGGAAAGACAACAGTGGGAGGCCTATCTGCCTAGTGCTGTCCTGTTTCTTGCTTCTTGTGAGATCACATACAGGAAAGATGCGGGGATAATCTGAGGAGCATATCTGTTGCTTGCCTGGCATGATGTCTGGTCCCTTTCTGGCTGTTCATCAGCCTATACCTTGAGTTATGATATCATATCCAAATTTAAAGGAGGAGAGATCATTTTGAAAGGTGATATGGACCAAGAGGAAGAGATTTGGGGAGACTGTTTTCAACACAAGACTCCATTTAAAATTCCAAATCCTTTCCTTTGATTTCTCATTCTTTCTCCTTTTCTTTATAGAAATTATCACTAGCTGATTTTGTCATGATATATTAGCATTATTTATTTATTATCTTTTATTCATTCATAGTTTGTAAGAAATATTGTCATAATGTATTAATTAATTCAGTCAGGATATGTTTCCCTACAACCTTGGACTTTAATTTTATTTGTGAATCAGGTTGACCCTACAATGATTTTCTTAGCTTGGACTTGTTCCTACTGTGTATTAGCAAGTAAACATGATCCTGTCTCAAAGTAAAAAGTAAAGGGCTGGAATGGAGACGTAGATTGTACAAAGGCTCTGGGTTCAATTTTCAGTGCTAAAACAAAACTACTCCTTCCTCTTCCCAAGAAAACACCTTTTGAAAACCAAGACCATGAAATTAGCATAGCAAATTGTATGGAAGGAGAGGCGGTGGATCTGACCCCAAAAGATTCACACACTTGTCCATATCATTTACTGTTGTGAGAATTATCATGGCAAGACCTTGTTCTTCTATTGCTCAAATAATTCAAAGGTTCTTCATATTTTATGTTGAGATCATCTGCAAATTACTTCTTTACACAGGTTATTTTAGAACAAATTTGCTTTATTATAACCCATGTTGCAAAGTGCTTTTATCACAGAATATACTTAGTTGTTCAGGGAAAAAATGAGACAGATTTTGTAAAACCATATTAACACTTAATAGTCAAATGCTTTCCAGCTTAACCACTTAATAGTTCAAATATATATCCCTAATTTAATTTTGTGTTTTCTCTATATTGTAAATCATTATGATACATGAAACAAATAAATGTCTTATTTCTGCCATGGGCTCTTCATATAAGGGAAATTGTTTACTAGAAAATTATTACCATAATAAAGAATTTTAACATTTTACCTTCATGATTTTTTAAGTTATTAACAGGGAATGATTTATTGTATCTACACATTGGATCTTAGTGTAATTTTTTTTTTTTTTTTTTTAGGTTTTTTGAGACAGGGTCTCGCTCTGTAGTTCAGGCTGACCCTGAGCTCATCTTCCAACTCACATCACAGCGATCCTCCTTCTTGTGCCTCCCGAGTTCTGGGATTATGGGCGTGAGCCACCACGCCCCGCACTGTGGTATGTAGTACTGGTTGCTGCTGGGCGTGAGTCTCCAACGCCCAGTATGGTATGTGGTTACCGGGGATCGAGCCCAGGTCCTTCCGCTTGCAAGACAGGTGCCGGAACCACTGAGCTAAATCCCCAGCCTAATGTTAGTGTAATTTTTAAAAAGTTAAGTATTTTTAATTAGGTTTCTTAACATCTTAAATATCTGGAAATCTAAATCATTTCTATTTTAACAAGTAGAAAATTTTAAGAGTACTCATTACCACACTGCTAAATTAATAGAATTTCTTAGTTTTTATATAAGGACTACAGTAAATTTAATTTTTTTCCTGTAGCATTTTCTTAAAATAATATATATTTTACATGCAATCTTTTTTGTAGATAGATTATTTCACTACAAACTCTTTTTAACTTTTTATATCTTAAATAAGTCATACCTGAGAAAAACACAGTGTTATTACCTAAATTTACTCTATTGCTAAATTGCTCTGATTTTCACAATGAATAACTCTTAAATTCTTAATTTGTTTCAGTGTAAAAATCTACATAATCATATTCCCATCAAATTTTACATGTTTCTGGCAATTAGACCCCTCTCTTTTACTAAGAGACATACTATCTAGAGTTTTGAAGTTCTTTTGTTATCCTCAGATACAAAATTTCAACTGCAGATGAAGGAACAAGTAATAACCCCAATTTCTCCTGTTGAATTGAATTTACAGAGCTGGTATTCTGTTAGAACAGTTATAACCCCTACTTATGAATTTATTATAATTGAACCTCCCTCTAGTACTTTTGTAATCCCTTTATGATATCCGTGTCTTTTTTTCCTCTACTGAGATATTTAAAGCACAAGATGTAGTTTTGAATATTTCTTGGAAATTACCTAGTATTTCAAACATCACTGGAAATTAGTGTGATAAAGTGTGATATCTTTCACCTTCCTTTTGCTATGTCAGTTATTATGGCTACATTCATCGGAGGGGAATGCAGAATCTGGAAATTGCCTAAGCCCACAGGTGTGATGGAGTAGGAGTATCACTAGTAAAGGTACAGCGAAAGGAACTGCAGCCAAAGTTTTGACTAAGGCAGGTCCTCAGATAAGAGACAAGGAATTTATGGCAAACAACAGTGAAGATAGACCCAAGAGAGAAACTGTGGAGGAGGAAGAATGTACAGCTGAGCAGCAATAAGAAGGGTAGGAGACCAGGCCCCAAATGTTATTAGAAGGTAATGTGGCAATCTGTTGCCAGTGTCTGTGTGATTTGGGGGATATTTTTTTCTTTCCTAAATATGGTTTAGATTCTCTCTGAAATACGCATTGGTGAGCTTAAACTTGCCAAGTAGTAATATGATACATATCTGCTGTATATAGTGAAGACTGTTAAATCCTATATCTTTATGGATTTTGACATTAATGGGAACTGGACCTAGTGACCATGTTGGGGCAGGTGCCAGAATCATTGAGCTAAATCCCCAGTCCAACTTATCATGTTGAGGAGATCAGCCTAAATGCTAGAGAAGAAACTAATAGTTTTGGTTTTTACTTTTTATAGTTCCTGTGCTTTAAAGTACTGTCCAATAAAAGCAGAGCGTGCGCCACCAGTGAGAATCGCACACGAAATTTCAAAGTTCATGGTAGCCAAAAGAGTGCTTCAAAACAATAAAGCAAACAGGTGAAACCAACTGTAATATTATATCACACATAATTCTTAACAAACAGGATTTAAATGTCGTAAAATTTATTGTGGTGTGTTAGTTTAAAAAAGTATGAAAGCCTCAAAATTCCACGGCATTTTGCACAGTTTAGTGGTGATACAATTTGAAACAAGTGGGATCCAGAATCATATAATGTGGACAGCAGAAATAATAGGTCCTCTCTGGTATTAGAACTTTGAGAGTCAAGCAAAGAAATTCAGTGGTGGATTCTAACATGCGGAAAATGTCATTAGCTGATATTCAAAGAAACATAATGGAACATTAGTCCTAGTAGCATTAAAGTATCTTGTTTCAATGTTCTTGCACAGATAACATTTCAGCATGTTTTTCAACTTAGCTCCAGATTATTTGAAGTGGAATCTTGCTACTATATTAGTTTTCTAGAGCTTCCATAGCAAATATGGAATGAAAGGTACAAACAGCAGAAACAATTTTTCTGAACTGGCTCTTTCTCTTTCTCTTTCTGAATGTTTAACTTGCAGAGAGCTTTGTGCTCACTATAATTTCATCTGTTTTATCCCGTATCACTTTCTAATCTTCTAAAAGACATCAGGCATACTATATAACAGCCCAACTGGATGAACTCATTTTTATTATAATTGTCTCTTTAAAGACTTACTCTTCAAATATAGTCATATTCTCAGGTACTGATGATGGCCAAGATTTCAACATATGAACCTGAGGAAGTACACAGTTTGTAAAGCCACAATGTCTGCAAATTAATGATTTTTTTTTTTTTTTGAGACAGGATCTTGCTTTGTGGTTCAGACTGGCCCTGAGCTCATATTCAAATTCACATCACAGCAATCCTCCTGCCTCTGCCTCCCGAGTGCTGGGATTACAGGCATGAGCCACCACGCCCGGCAGGGTGGTATGTGGTACTGGTTGCCTCTGGGTGTGAGTCTCCACACCCAGTATTGTATGTGGATAGCAGGGATTGAATCCGGGTTCTTGCACTTGCAAGACAGGTGCTGGAACCACTGAGCTAAATCCCTGGCCCCAAATTAATGTTTTTGATAAAAATACCGTCTAAAGAGGATACTGCACTGGATTTATCTATGACTAGCTATGGGGTTGATTTTGCCACTGAAACTTGGTTTTGGAATTAAATTCAAACATGCTGAAATATTTCTATTCTACATATTCCAACAGGAAGGCAAATGTATAAAAATCTGATTATAGATCTAGATAGAATAATTCAAAAGATAAATACTGACAAACAGTTAAAATTCTAGAAATGGCAGAATAATTGTGAAAGTTGTAGATTTTAGTTATCAGCCAAGATACAAGTACTAAAAGTGAAAAGTCAAAGCTAACATCTTTTTATTTATCTGAAGACTTTCTGGTTAATGAATGTATTAGATTGTGGGAGAAATAAAGGCCAAAAAGTAGAAAAGAAAAATACACTTTAGTTAAATATAAGAAAACATTTTTATTCCCCAGAATTGGAGCTTTCCTGAAATAAATGCAGTTTGCCACAGCAAGTATTCAGAAAATGAATGATTCCAGATCAGAGAAACAGTCTATAGCCATGGTGAGTGTCTGTATTCATTTCATAAATATGACCAAAAATATTCTGTATTTTAGGTAATTTTAATTAATTGCAAACAAAGCACAGATTCTGTCTCAATAATGTATTAGAATCCAGTATATTGAAAAAATATTTTGAACTACATAAAGTTTCCTTTCTGTTTTTAAACTTTGTGAATCTGTGGATTAGTCTCTTAGCTGAATTGAAGAAAACTAAACTACATTAAATTATATTGTATTTTATTTCTTTAAAATTCAAATCTTTATTGGTGCATTATGAATTCACATCATCATCGTATTTTACATTGAAAGTTTGTACCAGAATATGACATGACTTGATTCTCATTTTTCCCATTCCCTTACCCACCCTCCAACCCCCACTCTCTATATACACAAGCTTTGTTTCCTTTTTTAAAAATTACTATTACATTGTTTTTTTTTTGTTTTTGTTTTTGTTTTTTGAGACAGGGTCTCGCTTTATAGTTCAGGCTGGCCCTGAGCTCAGCCGCCAACTCACATCACAGCAATCCTGCTGCCTCTGCCTCCCGAGTGCTGGGATTGCAGGCGTGAGCCACCACACCTGGCACTGTGGTATGTGGTACTGCTTGCTGCTGGGGTGAGTCTCCAACGCCCAGTATGGTATGTGGTTACCGGGGATCGAGCCTGGGTCCTTGCGCTTGCAAGACAGACGCCAGAACCACTGAGCTATATCCCCGGCCCTACTATTACATTCTTTATCTTTTTATTATTTACTTTTACACCCTCTTTCCTTTTAAATATTTTCTGTTTCACGATATCAGCTATATATACTACAACTTATTTACATCTTCCTTTTCTCAAACCAGAGAAAAGATAACGTTATTTGCACATCTGTAACCTATTTATCTCACTTATGAGGATGTCCTGAAGGTACATCCATTTGAGTATGAATGACTCAGTCTTATCATTTTTAATGGCAGAATAATACTCCATCCTATAAAAGTCATTTAAATTTTAGAAGGCAATTAATTTGACAGTTGCATCTGCCTATGAATCAACTGCACTGAATACCGATTATTTCTCGACCCCAGAAGACTTCCTGTGCCTGCTTGGGACTCATCCTGGCCTGGCTTCCTGCTCTAGGGAGGACCTGATTGGTCTTTTATCATTATAGATTTGTTTGTGTTTCATGTAAATGGATTCCACAGAAAGTGTCCTTTTTTTTTTTTTTTTTTTTTCACCAGTGTAAGGATTTCCAGATTCATTCACTTCACTGTCTCTCTCTCTTTCTTGTTTTTTTGAGACAGGGTCTTGATTTGTAGTTGAGGCTGGTCCTGAACTCAGCCTGTAATTTAGTAATCCTCCTGCCTTTGCCTCCCGAGTCCTGGGATTACATGCACGAGCCACCACGCCTGGCACTGTGGAAGGTGGTACTGATTGCTGGTGGGCGTGAGTCTCCATATTTGGCATTGATCTATGTAGTTACTGGGGTTAGAACCTGGGCCCTTGAGCTTACCAGACAGATGCTGGAACCACTGAGCTAAATCTCCAGTCCTCTCTGTCTCTTTTTGTAGCTCAGGAACTTTATACTGGGCCATTTTCTTAAAGCCTTTTGCATTTATTTTGAAAAAATATCTCGTTATGTTGTCCAGGCTGGGTTTGAACGAGGCATGTGTGTGGAGGAATATATTACAGGCCCTGACTTACCTGTTATATTTTTGAGAAGTTTCTCTCTTGTTTGGTAGTTTTTGTCACATAGATTTGCCATATCTTGTTTATTCAAATGTCGGTGGACATTTAAATTGTTCCTACATTGTGTCTATTGTGCATAAATCTACCATGGATATTCATGTGACAGTCTTTATGTGGACATATATTTTATCTTAGTAAATACCTAGAAATAAAACCAGGGGTCTTATGTAGATATTTTTTTTTAACTCAGAGAAAAATATTCTTTGAAATATTTTTCCCTACTGATTATATAATTTTCATTTCTACGAAGCAAAGGCTAAGTATTCCAGCTGATTCACATCCTTTTATTTATTTTTTTTTTTGGAAAATTTTTCCCAATTTGCCTATTTTTAAATTGGGACTTTATATTTTTAATATCAAATCATATGAGTTCTTCATATATTCTGGATATTACACATTCATATGATTTTCAATATTTTCTCTCATTTCATGGATATTTTTTACTTCCCTGATAATACATAAGTGCATTTTTATAAGTGTATTTAAATTTTGAGAATGACTAATTTATATAATTTTCTTTTTTTCTTTGCAGTATTGGGGATCAAACTTGGGCCCCTGGACTTGAGAGGTAGGCATGGTATTACTTGAGCTAAATCCCTAGCACTGTATATTTTTCTTAGTTTCTTGTGCTTTTAGTAGAAGTTCTAAGGATCCACTCAGTATCAAATCTGAGCTTACAAAGAGATTCTTATGTTTTCTTCTAAAATTTTATAGTCAACTAAGATTTGGGTTACTGGTCCATTGTGAGTTATATATTTTTTATAGATAATATTAGTGTAAATGTATATTTTTACATATCACTAATTCTTCATTTGATGAATAGATTATCTTTTCCATATTACATGGTTATATAGTACTAGATAAAGGGAGAAATATAAATAAAAAGCATTAAATTAAGAGCAGAAATCAATGTGTTGAATAAAGAAAAAAACAAGAGAAAGTTGAAGATGGTTAATCCAAATGATAAACAAATAGTGCAAGAATTCCAATCATTAATACTGAGAGAAAAATGAGTTATCACTAAAGATTCTATAAATGCTAAAGGACAAATAAAATTACACATAACATCATATGAATAAAAATTTCTTAGAAGATCAAAATTATCTAATTCTACTTATATGTATATATATATATATGCTATTTATTATTTGTGAGAAAAATACAGAGAATTTTATACCTTTCATAAATACGGTCGTAAGAGATCTTCGAAAGGATCTGCTACATAGCTCTCTACACTTTGTGATCTCCATAATGGAGCTCCTGTTCACTTCCCATTGGGAGCCAAAATCAGTTACTCCACCAAACATAGACACTCCCCTTTTTGTCTTTTGATTCCAGATATACTGTGTCCACAGAGACAAGGTGACAGTCTTACCATCCAATTCAGTATGATCTGTAGTCCCTCTTGCATTTTCTTGTGGAAGCATTCTTACCTTTGGAATTAAAACTATTGGAACAATATTCATACCCTCAAAAAGCAAGCTAAGTAAGATATTAAGAAAGGAATTCCAATTAAAAATGATGTCTATTATTTTTTATATCTAAAGCAAATGATTTTGACAAAAAGTTGACAAGACTATTTGTCAAATATTGCTAAAAGAATTTGATAATACTATGGAAAAGAATGGAATAGAACCACACTCTTATATGATTAAACAACTGAAAGTGGACCAATGACATAAACATAAGAGCTTTGGCTGAAAAATTCTAGTTGATTTTTATAGGATTTCTTGGGTAAGAGTTTATCTTGAGTCTCAAAGGAGTCTTTGGTATGTTGTAGTAATTCTGGAACTGTTAAGATTTAGCTGCCTCTTATAGGTGTATGAAAAGTATTTTGTATAATGAGCCTTCTGTATTTTCCACAATGAGACATGGTGGAATATTGTATTTAGATCTAAAATGCTCCTCAAAAGTTTCAAGTAATCAGAGGTGGAGCTTTTGGAAGATGACTGCATTATGGAATCCCTATAGTTATCAGTGGATTAATTGACTTCTTAGTTTCTAGCTGAATGTGTTGTTAGGAAGTGGAACCAGTTTGAAAGAGAGAAGCATCTGTATCCAGCTCCTCCTTCTCCTTCTTTTCTCTCTTCTTCCTCCTCTTTCTTCTCCCTCTTCCTCTGTCTCTGTCTGTCTGTCTGTCTCCTTCCTGGCTGTTCCCTAAAGTATTGGGCTGACCTCCACCATTTCGTGTTATAGCGCCTTTTCTGTCTTGGAGCTGCTGACCTCACATGGACTGAACCCTTTGAGAGCATAAGCCAAAATAAACCTCTTTTTAAATGGGAGTATCAAGTCTTTTGTCTCACCAACAGGAAAGGGATTAATACAACAATTTTATTTACCCATAAAATATTTTCTGCTTAGTTAGCTGGTCTTTGTTCCATTAACACTTAATATATGATAAATAATATTTTGAGCTACCATTTTATATTTTCTCTTCAGTTTATTGCTTTATTGTTTTGCTGTCTATCTAATATTTCTGCCTTCTTTAGGATTTTTGAATATTTTTTATAGCTCACATTCAAGATGTGTATTGTACTTTTAACAATATGTCTTTGCTTTACAGAAGGACTAAAATATCCTTGAACCTGTATTGTCTTCTAAAATTTCATACAATGTACTTTTCAGAAAACATATTACACTGTAAAGTTTTACTGATTGACATATGTGTAAAATTACCTTTATTAGGAACGCTACAGAGAAGTGTATAACTTTATAAGAAATCATTTTTGGATTAAGAGAAATAGTGTTTTATACTTTTTCACACATTTGCCATTTCTAAAGATTCTTCACTTATGTTTGAACAGAGTTGATTCCTTTGAAACAACTAACAAAATTGAAAGACCTTTAGCCAACCTTACTCAAAAAAGGAAGGAAAACAGGGCTAGGGATTTAGCTCAAGAGATACTGAGCCTACCTTGGAAGCACAAGGGCCTAAGTTTGATCCCTGATGCTTAAAAATAAAAAGCAAGGAAAAGGCCCATATACATGAAATTAAGAATGGAAAGGGTGAAACCACAACAAATCCAGGAGAACTTCAGAGTCTATTCAATATTTACTTCAAAAACTTGCACTCCAATAAGATGGAAAACAGAGAAGAAACATACAGATTCCTAGACACATAAGAGCTTGAAAATTCAGTGAAGATACAAAGATTTTAAACACTTCAGTATTAATCAGTGAAACTAAAAGTGTGATACATCTTGATTCTTACTTTTTCCCATTCCCCTTCCCTCCCTTCAGCCCCTCTACCCCTTGTATACATGTTTTACTTCCACTTTTTGCTTTTCACTTTCAGTTATTTTCTTTCCCTTCTTTGCTTTCCCTTGACCCCTCAGTTCCTCTTCCCCTTTGAATATTTTCTTCTTATTTCATAATATCTAATATATATTTAAACTTTCAGTTTATCACACTGGAGAAATGATATGATATTTACAAATGTGTGTCATATTCATTTCACTTATGTAGGCTGGTGCCACCACTGTAGATACCAGTGTGGAGATTCCTCAAAAAGCTAGCAGCACAGGTTCCATTTGACTCTGCTATTTTCCTGCCAGGTCTTTTCACAAAACAATTAAAACATCATACCATAGATGGTATGTGCTCTTATGTTTAGAGCAGCTCAGTTGTCATAGCTAAAGCTTGGAAATAGCACAAAATCCCATCAACTGGAGAATGGACAAAGAAGATATGGTTTCTTTATAAAATGGAACACTACTCATAAAGATGATAAATTAGACACACTGATAGTTAAATGTCATTTTTGATTATCAATTCCCTTTAAAGCCATCTCATGATAGATATACTCAGATGAGCTTCATATTATTTTATGTGTTTAGAAAAATTTCAAGATGACATACAATGACGATTCTGAATGTGTGTGGCTTTCTGTGTGCAGTTAAAATTTAGATTAATGACCACATTGTTGGAAATTTTGGACATTTATTCTGAAAGCAACATTTTCTGAGGGTCTGTGAGAATACTGATTTCTAATGCACTACATGAGAAATTCCATTTCATGTTATGCTATGTAATTGGTAACCATGTCCTTTGCCTCAAAATCCAGGAGTAACAAGCCGGGCTATACAAGGCAGTGTTTTTTAGCTTGTTAGCCAACCCTAGAAAGAAAGAGAAGTGGGTGAAGTCTACCTTCATTCCATATTTATTTTATTGCTTGAATTATATTTTCTCTCCTCTTCATAAAAAGCTTTTTTGGAGCAATACTCTGAGGAGCTTATCATCCCTAATCTCCTTAATTATTATTCTGCCAAGGGAAATTTGCATTTAGCAGAGGTTACAGGAGTAAAGCTGTAGTAATTGTAGAATTTTAGCACTTTTAAATTAGTTGAAGGTGCTTTCCTGGGTAAAAAGATTTCAGCAAAGAAGAAAGTAGATGATACCCTTCAAATCATGCCAATTATTAAGTTCGCCTGTCTGATAAAGGTTATTTAAAAAGATCACTTCACTGAAGTACTTGCTTTGATTCTGCTCTTGTCTTAAAACCAAAAAGACAACACAGGATACATGAAAAATTAAATTAGATTTACCATTTTGGTTTTTTAAACTTGGCAATGAAGGATCCTGAATTAGAACAGTTTTTACTAGTCCTTACCTTGGTACCATACCTCATATGAGGTGGTTAATTCCCAGGGTTCAGAGAAATAGGAGGCTGGCTATGGCATGTTAAGTGACATAGAATTGCAAAGTTCAGTAGAGAAAACAGAGTTCAAATGATAATGATCCAGTTGCTTTCAATCACATTTCATTCACCTAAGAACAGTGATATTTGAGACCAATCTGACAAATATAATATACAACACATAATTTTAAGAGTTTATAAAATACAAGTTTGAAAATATCAATATTGAGATTTCTGAAATGTAACTGTTATACTCAACGCAGAGCTAGAAACCAATCCTTTATATTGTACCAGACAGTAGACAAACTGCAGATTTGTTAACGGATGAATCTGACAATATCATAAAAGAATGTGGGAATTTATAAAACACCTCTGGCCTGAATCACTCAGAGAAAGGAGGAAACTTGTCTGCAAACCAAATATAGAAGGAAAATAAGGATTTGATTGAAAAATAATATACTGGCATTTCATGTAGGTTGTTCTTTGTTAGGATAATGTCTACCTGAGATACATGCAACTTCCAAACGTGTACTGACTGATCGTCAGTGAAACACAGTGAGCCATTTATAGAACTCAATCAACAAAAGTGAGATATGCTTATAACAAACATAAAACAATACAGATAAAGTGCATAAATAATGCACCTATTATTATATGGAAAATGGTACTTCAGAGAATGGAGTTAGTGAGCAATGCATTTGTTTCCTTTGTCAATATATGTGATAGCACACCATTTAAAAAAACAAATATTTGTACACCATGAAAAATACATATTTGCCAGATTCTTGAATGATTTTTTAAAATTAAGTTTATTGGTACATTTTAAAGTACATTTTATGATCACAGCCATCAGTGAGAATTTGTATTTCAAGAACTTCATAAACACATCGAAATTGAATAA